>JAJONR010003793.1:0-15426 GCA_029582245.1 Solanum etuberosum
TGTCATTTGTTGTTCTACTGATAGTTTTTCCAATTACCAACATGTTCCTTCTTTAGTTCAAAGTAAGAAAGTCTTAACTGGGACTGAATGTCAAGCTTTACCATCATCCACTTTGAAATGTTCTCATGTTTCTAATAAAGAAGCTTACACTGTTGGTTCTTCTTCAAGTTCTGTTAGTAGCTTTCCTTCCTTTGTTGTTAATTCTGTCCACACTCATGCTCAGGATAGTGAATTTTTGTGGCATACTAGACTAAGACATATGCCTTTTGTAAATATGAGAGGTATCTCTACCATACCAATACACTTTTCAAACAAACAACCTTTTACTTGTACCATATCCCCTATGGCTAGACAAACCAGAATGCCCTTTCCTGACAACACTACCACAACCACCAAGGTTTTTGAACTACTTCACATTGAACTATGGGGACCATATCATGTGCCCACTCATGATGACTATCATTACTTCCTAACTATGGTGGATGATCATATCAGGTCTACTTGGACACAATTACTCAGATGCAAAAGCAATGCATTACAAACTGTAAAGGCCTTCAGAACTCTCATAGAAACCCAATTCCAAACTAAACTAAAAACAATCAGATCTGATAATGGTTTGGAGTTCACAAATGCTGAAGCAACTTGTTTTTTCCAAGAAAAAAGCATTATACACCAAAGATCCTGCCCTTATACACCTCAACAAAATGATGTAGTAGAAAGGAAACACAAATATCTTCTTGAAACTACAAGGGAACTCCTGTTCCAATCAAAACTACCTGTAAGATATTGGGAAGAATGTGTCCTCACTACTACCTATCTCATAAATAGACTACCCACAAAGTTGTTACAAAACAATCCCCATATGAATTACTGTATCAAAAAAGGCCAACCTATTCCCACCTTAGAAGTTTTGGATGCCTCTGTTTTCCAACCACCTTGAAAATCCACAACGATAAATTTGAACCAAAAGCCACACCACACATTTTTGTTGGATACCCCTACAATACAAAAGGTTACTAGGTCCTAGACTTGGCTACCAAAAGGATTCATGTGTCCAGGGATGTTCTTTTTCATGAAACTATTTTTCCTTTTGTTATTGCTCCTGCTAATTCCAGTTTTAATTCTGTCATAAATTCATTTGTCCATCATCCTGATAAATTGCCTAGTATGCTTGGTACAAATAATACTTTTGTTCATGATGAATTGTTGAATTCTCATACATCACTAGAAGTTGCTAATGATCATGTGCCCATTAATACTACTGAACCTACACCGAGTACATACACACAACCTGAAACTGCACCTACACTCCCACATGGTGATGCTCCACAAGAACTTAGAAGGACAACCAGGTCCATCCCACCCCCAACTACCTGAAAGAATACAACTACACCTTACCTAAGCTACATCCTTCCACCTCTAACACTAACACCTCTGCTCCACTACATTCCCTCACCTCATTTATATCTAATCATGACTATGTCTGTTTCACCTCCCTATGTCCCAATAGTCAGCAACTATTTCATACCATTCCACAAGACAGTGAACCTTCCTCTTATGAAGAAGCAATCCTAAATCCTGCCTGGCAAATGGCAATGACACAAGAATTTGATGCTTTATAGCAAATGAGAGGTTTAAGGCAAGATTAATAGTGAAAGGGTACACACAACATGCTGGCATAGACTACAATGAAACTTTTTCATCTGTAGTACAGATGACTACTGTTAGGACCCTCATTTCCTTGGCTGTTAAGAAGGGTTGGGATTTGTACCAACTAGATGTTAATAATGCCTTCCTCCATGCTGATTTGAATGAGGAGGTCTTCATGACATTGCCACAAGGACTTGCAATGGATGGTAAGGACATGGTCTGTAGATTGAAAAAGTCATTATATGGGTTAAAACAAGCCAGCAGGCAGTGGTATGATAAGTTAGCTAGCAGCCTCTACTCAAAGGGGCACACTCATTCAAACAGTGACTACTTATTGTTTTATAAGAAGAAGGGTGCTCACTAGTGTTTGTTGCTGTATATGTTGATGATATCATTTTGACTGGGACTGACTTGGAGGAAATTACCTCTTTGAAGGCCTTCTTGCATGATCAGTTCAGACTAAAGGATCTAGGGAAACTGCACTATTTTCTGGGATTGGAAATACTATACAGACTTGATGGTGTCTTCATTTCACAAAGAAAGTTCACTCTTGACCTCCTGAAGGAGTTTGATTCCATTGACTGCAAGACCACTACTTCACCACTTGATCCTGTTGAAAAGCTGAAGGCCACAGAGAGCAAGTTGTTATTAGACCTTACTCACACAGAAAGTTGGTTGGCAAGCTCAATTTTTTCTCCAACACAAGAATGGATATAACATATAGTGTTCAACACCTCAGTCAGTTCATGTAGTCACCTAGAGAACCTCATTTGAAGGCTGCTTACCATGTTCTAAGATACCTCAAACAAGACCCTACATTAGGAATATTTGTTTCCAGTAAACCTGACCTCATTCTCAGTGCTTTTTGTGATTCAGATTGGGCTACTTGTCCTGATTCAAGGAAGTCAGTCAGTGGTTACCTGGTCCTCATGGGTGATAGTCCCATTAGTTGGAAGTCTAAGAAACATGCCACAGTCTCCTTATCTTCTGCAAAAGCTGAGTACAGAGCTGTGAGACAAGTAGTGGGTGAGTTGGTATGGATTTAAAGGTTGCTTGATGAGATGACAGTGCAATACTCCTTGCCTATATCTGTTTTCTGTGATAGCCATGCAACAGTTCACATAGCTAAGAACCCAGTCTTTCATGAGAGAACTAAGCACATAGAGGTAGACTGTTACTTTGTTAGAACCAAGCTCCAACAAGGCCTGATCACACTTCAACATATTTCCACAGGCTCTCAATTGGCAGATGTTTTCACGAAGGCCTTAACTGGTGTTAAGCATGCTACACTTTTGAGCAAGTTGTCTGTGCTTAGCTCACCTCCAACTTGAGGGGGGCGGGGGTGATGAGATTACAATCACATTTTAGTTAATTCACAGTTAGCATTAGAGTTCACAAAGTTAGTTAAGTTCACAAAATTAGTTGGTTAAGTTTGTTATTTTATCAGATCAAGTTAGTTAGTTGAATAGTGTATATATACACAACACCCTGTATTGATTATTTTAGTTTTTAATTCTCAATAAAATTCTTTCACATTTTCTCTCTCTGAATGCTTCTCTCGTGAGCTCAAACCTCCATCAATGGAGGAAGCTTGGTATTTTTCCAGCTTATGCTGCTGATTTCATCATGGTTAGTGGGTCATGTTAAAATTATTTAAATTATGAGCAGATTTAAAATGGGTGAAAAAATAATTTATATAGATGTCACATAGGAAAATAAAAATGGACACAATTTTATGTATTAAATAGACATAATAATATAATACACTTAAAATTTAAAGGGATATTCCTTCACGTGAAAAAGCAAATAAAATATTATGGTTCACTCATTTATAAGTGAATTATCTTAAAATATTTGTATTGAAGAGTTGACTTGTTTGGGACAATTAGCCCATTTATAGGTGAATTGTTTATTTTAATTTTAATTATTTTTAAAGAGAATTTTCTTTAAAAATATATGGTACCTAAAAATATTTGTTTTGAGGCCAGACTATCAAAGATGTGATAAAAGCGATAAGAAGTTTTAGAGTGAAATATTTTATTTATTATTAAAATCATGTAAAAGGAAAAGTCATTAAAAGACAAAAGGAAAGCAAAATTCCATTTTAATTTCTCTTTCTCCCATTTACTAGAAATCACAAAACATGAAAGTGAAATACGCTTGAGTTTACCAAGGACATGATCATATATAGGAGGTTATAGATGATACAAATTAGGGTAAGAGATTAGCTAGATAGTTGAGCCTTGTTTCACTTATTCTTCTTTACTATTAGTCATAGTATTACTTTTGTAATTTATTGTCTTTTAAATTTGGTTATTATATATAAAAAAAATTACACTTCGATTATAATTTTATCTTATCATAACTATTTAAGATAATTTGTCAAGTTACCTACAGTATTTATCAGGAATGTCCCCATTTTTTTAATCTATATTGCTTTGGATTGTTCTTTCAAACTGCCATTATTGAACAAACACAAAGAAAGAAATTTTGAAAGAAGATTTATAAATCAATATAGGCGTGTGGAAATGGATGTTTTTTTTTTTGTTTTCCTTGGCTATTTTTCTTTAAGCAAAAACATCATCAAAAAGATATTTTTAGCGTAATTATTTAAGACAATATTAATTAGTTTTCTCATTTTATTCTTGATAGTAGCTACTCTTAAAGTATACGAAAACCTCAATTATAGAGAGATAATGATAGTTGATGCATAAATTCAGTAAATATTATTTTTTAAATCAATTATGTCTCGAGATATACATAATTTATATTTATTTTTTAAAGATATATAAAAAAAACATGACAAATAATTTAATATAGGTGGGGTACATAATCTTATACATTTCAAATTAAATATATATAGAATACATCAAAATATCCTTATTTTCCTTGGACAGGAGAGGATGTATTATAATATAAAAATTATACCAAAAGAGAAAAAGAAAAATATAATTTTTAAAACAAACTAGAAAAGAAGAAGTAATACGGACAAAATGAAATTAAAAATTTGACAATGTGGCCATGTAAATGGGGTGATGGAAATGATAGAAGTTTAGTGTGGCTAAAACTTTTCTTAAAATCATGTAAAAACAAAGAGAGGAACGTGCCCCCCACACGTTCATCACGCAAAAATCGAATCGATCAATAAATTAAATTGAAAAAAATGTTATTGATTTATTACTGTTGGGTTATTGGGTTAACGAGTTTTTAATGACTTTATTAAAAAAATCTATTAGGTTATCAATTCGATTTTGATTTTTAATATTGAGTTATTGGGTAAACTGATAATCCATTAAGATTATACTAATTTATTACTTTGCTTCGACATAAATATTAAATATAATCACCGTACCTTACTTGTTACTGTATTTACCCTTTAGCCTTCAATTCACACTTCACAGTGACTTTGAATTCACAACTTCACATTATACAAAACGTTAAAACCTAAAGTAAGAACCCTATTCCTTTTAATTTCTCTTTGTGTTGCACTTGTATTATAATCTTTTCATGTTAGCTATTATTATTTCTATTTTATGAGCGTTCTATAAAATTACATTATTGTCTTGTCATTTGTCAAATTATTGGAGAAGTCATATATTTGTTTTATAAGCATTTTCTTATTGATTAAACTGAAAATCGAACCATTAAAAACCAAAATCGATAAACCGAAAACCGATAAGAAATATGTTATTGATTTGATTATTGGTTTAGATTATTTAAAAATAAAAAATCACTAAACCAAACTAATAATATATAAAAATTGAACCGAACAAATCGATGCACACCCTATTCATCATTCCTTTTCTTCTCTTTATTTATTTACATTCCACATTGCGATCTGAGTATTCAATTACTCCATGTCTTAAGACATACATTATTTATAATATTTATTTTGTAAGATATATATAAAAAAAACATGACAGATAATTTAATATGGATCTAATACTACATTGTTAATCATTGCATGAACAATATTCATAAATCAAAAGCATAACTATTTACACTCCCTCCCTTTCAATTTATTTATCAGATTTTTATTTGGCGTAAAGTTTAATAAGGTAATGAAAACTTTTGAATCTTGTAATCTTAAATCAAACGTATATATAAAATATAACAAAATATCCTTTAACATTGTAATTTTAAACATTTCATATAAAAAATTGAACTAAAAAAATTTCAAAAAAAAAAAAAACATTCTTTTCGAAACGAACTAAACAGAATAGCAAGAATTTTTTTTAAAATTTGCCAATGTAGGCATGTTGATAGAGTTTAGTGTGAGTAAAGCTTTCTTAAAATCATGTAAAAACAAAGAAAGGAATGTGCCCCCCACACGTTCATCACTCTTCTTCTTCTCTTTATTTATTTACACTCCACATTGCAATGAAGTACTATAGAAAATTTGAGATCGATCATCAATGGCGTCAATAATTCAAGGCGCGGGGTTCTCATTATCTTCATTCACCGCGACTACGCCAAGGCGTATGGCGCCGGTGGTTCGTGCTGAAGCTATTAATCCAGATAGTAATAAGGATGAACCAAAATTGGTACTGCACACTGTTGATGTCACTCAACTCTCTAAGCCTGTTACTTCTTACTGCAGGTTAAATCTTTATAATTCCTTTATACATGTTCATGTAATTCCTCGTGACACCCTTTCCTTTTTAGTTCGTCTAAAAAAGATATATCATGTTTTTTAATGATTAGAAATAATTTAGCTTTAATATTTTCATTTACTCTTAGGGGTTGTTTTGGTAGCTGGTTAGAGTACTACATGCAAGTATATTAGTAATGCACTGATTAAGTATGATGGAATTATATGTATTGTTTTGTGCTGTTATTAATTATGCGGATTAAGCTATTTGGGGTCAGTTTGGTAGTTTGTTTAGATCATGTGAGTTATGCATGCGAGTATCAAATTCTGCAACTTCATTTGTCCCAATTTATATGACTTATTTTCCTTTTTAGTCCGTCTAAAAGAGAATGACACATTTCTATATTAAGTACTCCATCCGTCCACTTTTAATTATTATCATATAGCACTTTTTGAAAGTCAATTTAATTAATTTTCAAATTTAAATTAGATTATATTAATTCGATATTTTAAACAAAATATTTAGATATTCAAAAACTATACGGAAAGTACTATAAATTACAATTTCTTGCATATCAATATAATGGAAAAATACATCGTAAAATGTTAGTCAAAATTCTTATAGTTTGATTCTAAAAAGGGAAATCATGACAATTAAAAGTGGATGGAGGGAGTAACAATTTAACTTTAAAATACCTATTTTACCCTTAATGAAATAATGTATAGTCACACAAATATATATCACTTATTTTAGACTACAAATTTTAAAAGTATTCCTTTCTTTCTTAAATTTCGTGTCAAGTCAAAATAACTCATATAAAATGGAACGAAGGAAGTACTATATTTGATAGCTAATTAGAAGATAAATTCATACATAAATTATACATATATTAATTATATTCCACCTTCTATAATATTATTTTCCAAAAAATTAATTTTCTTAAAAATTATTTTGTGTGCAGGTGTTGGAAGTCTGGGAGTTTTCCTCTATGTGATGGAAGCCATGTGAAGCACAATGAGATAACTGGAGATAACGTTGGACCCCTAGATTTGAAGAAGTAGTAAGAGGTTGTTTGGCACCAAAAACAAGTTATGTGGGCATTATAACATTTCTGGTTTACGATTTGATTTGTTATATTAAAAATAATATATGATATTGTATGGTAATATTGAATAAGGTGTGTAAGTATAAGAATAATTGGAATGGTTAATGCCATGATATATTATATGTAAAAATAATATTGAATAAACGGGTTGTTTGATAGGATATATTCCAATTAGAAAATCTAATATATGTATTGATCTTATCATTATTTAATTTTTTGTTTGGTAGAATTTTCGGTCTATATATATTTTGTCCCTTAAAATTGTTCGCATAATTTACTTAGACATTTCAATTAAGGCTTGTTTCAATTGAACACATTTATTAGTCCAAGAAAATATCTGTCCAACATATTTTGACAATCAACTAAAAATAGAAATTTTATGTCATACACTCGCGACTAATGTGACATAGTAACTAATCAAAAAAAGACATATGATATTACGCCCATAATAACAATTAAAAAATAAAATAAAAATTATGTTTTTAGGAAAAAAAAAAAAAACCTTTCTTCGCCCTCTCTTATTTGCCAAAACACCGTCCACCCACCCCTGATTTCCATCCTTCACCCTTTTCTTCTTTACCAAACCGCCGGCGGCTAAACCCCCCCCCCCCCCACACTCGTATTGTCATCCTCATTCCACCTTTTTTCCTTTAAATTATTAATTATATAAGGATTTTTTTTCCACCCACACATCTACCCCTCTTCTTTTTTCTGATTCAATATTGTAGTTGTCATTTCTCCCAATTTTACTCTTTTTTTATTTCAAATATCAATTTAGATTTGTTGATACTTTTTTCTTCTTCTATGTTGTGAATTCTTTAACGATTTCAAAGAAAATAATTTTAGATTTGTTATAGTCTGAAGTTTCGCCGAAATTATTTTTGACGCAATTTGATTTTATTTTCGATGAAATTATCTTCTACAACTCAAACGAAAATCTTTGTCAATAAACTCTTTTGAGTTTTTGTGTTTTGTGTTTTGACTGGTTATTTATTAAACTGACACATTTCTGATGAAGATAACAACAATGATATTAATGTCGGTGAAATAATGCTAGAAAGAAAGAATGAAAGATTATATGGAAAATGGGTGAGTCGAGGGATGGTGACAAAGGAATTTGGCCGATGAGGGTTCTAGGTGATATTGAATTGAGAAGTCCAATTGGGAAAAATGAATTGGGGAAGACAACTGCTAAGGATTTTTTTTAAAAATAAATTATATTCAGACTATGACTTTTCTTATGTTGACATGTCTATTTTTTATTGATCGGAGTCATGCGCGTTCTTAGATGTGTATACAGTTATGATGTCATGTTATCAAAAAATATTTAAAGGTACATGTTTTAAATGGTATATATATTCAATAGGTATAACTCTTAATTGAGGTGTCTTAAATGAATTATGAGAACCAATTTTAAGAAACAGCAGATAACTTGAGCCAAATATTATACTAAAATTTTATATTAACATTATTCCCCCCACCCTCCCCTCCCTAATTTTTCAAGTATTTTGAGCTCTATCTACAATTTATTTACCAACCGGGGTGGGGGCGTGTGTGTGTGTGTTAAATCTATGTGTGATGTTCCAAATTAAGGCAATTGCTAAGAGACATGAGCAAGTGAGCTATTGGCCAGGAGGGTTATAAGTTATTCCCTTCGTTTCAATTTATATGATTTAATTTAATTTGATACGGAATTTAAGAAAGAAAGAAAAAAAAAACTTTAAAAATTTATGGTCTAAAATATGTCAAAGAAATTTGTATGGCTTTAAATCATTTCAATAAAGGTAAAATAAGCATTTTAAAATCAAATTGCAACTAAATATAGAAATGTGTTATTCTTTTTGGGACTGACAAAAAAAGGAAAATGAGTCATATAAATTGAGATAGAGGGAGTATAAGCTAGTTTAATAATAAGAAATTTTGATAATTAACAAAGGCATAATACATAAACATGACCCTTAATTTGACTTGAACTGACAACTATGACATTTAACTTTGAGTGTGCACACTTAAACTTGTATAAAATTGAACAAATAGTCACATTCGTCCTAAATGACACCATGGCAATTTTGTGCCCTACGTGGCATCGTACGTGTATTATGTCACGTAGGAAACATGTGTCTACTTGTTCAATTTTATACAAGTTTAAGTGCCTGATAGTGCACACCCAAAGTTGGAGGGCATAGTTACCAGCTAAAGTCAAATTAAAAGTCATGTTTATGTATTATGCCATTAACAAATAATTAACCAACATAAGAAGCATATGCAAAAATTAGATATTAAATATGTCTCAAATAAAGATTTATGGCAAAAAAATATTAAAAAACAGTTCATTAACATGTTTACTACAAGAGCTGCTTATAAAAATATACTGCAAGAAGTAAAAGAACTTATTTATATTATCAATACTAGAGAGGTGATGGCCCGTGCCAACACTATCAAATTAGTGAAATGAAATTGGAGCATGACTTCTGGATTCACTATTATAAATTACACTAAATAACAAATTTCTATCAATGTTATCACTACTTACAGGGTATCAGCAAGTGCACGAGCCACAAAAGAGTTATCATCAAACCTTGTTAACACCTTGTTATAAACCAAAGTAACACTCCTTGCAAGTGAAAACTGATACTCGAACAATTGAGCATTCTAAATTCAAATATATACAACTTTTCCAGGAATCTATTGTTACATGTGAAAATATTTGTTGTGTACATTATTGTGCTTAATAAGATAGTTATTTCAAGTAAAAGATACTATGAGACATCAAATGTATGTATCTTCTTGATTTATCATTTCAATAAGTTGGAGCTACACTCCACTGCTAGGTAGCCAACCTAGGCTATTTCAAAAACCACATAGCAAGAAGGTATTTTGAGATACCATCAAGAAGCTAGTAAAAAACTGAAAGACAATCAATTGAAGAAACTTGAAATTAAGAAGGCTACAAAAAACTAAATTAGAGAGATATAGTAAAACAAACGATGCATCCGTCTCACCTAGGGAAAACTTCAACAAAGAGAAGTGGTTTAACAGTCCTTACTAATATTGAAACAAAAATCAGTAACCTTCTCCGACTAAAGAAATTTTCAAATCAGGATAAGCAGAAAATTAAAAGTATATATCGTATAAAAATTGTGTACCAAGAACTTAATGTTTCTATTCCTTGTGGAAAAATAAACTTGGCCAGAATAATGTGTAGCTCTGTTAATATTAAAAGAAAAGAGATGTAGAAAAGCATGTTAGGAACCTGAATCAACTCTCCTGCAACGGTAGGATCGGATAAAATTAACTGTCAAATAGCAACCATGAAGAAGAAAATGCAAAATCAGCTATCCATAATTTAGATTCCCACTACACTGGTAACAAATATCTTCCTTGGATCTTTTTTTTTTTTTTTTTACAAATTTCCTTTTCACAAATCATTCACCATTCCCGTCTTATTTCTACTCAACAAAGCTATCTTTAATAAATGACTTCAGAATGAATAATTTTCGTGAGTTGAAAAAAGATTACACTAATTCCACTCACATTATTTGGACTCGAGAGGATGGCTGTAATACATATATTGTCCACTTAGAGAAAAAACATTGATTTCCAGAAGAGAGACATAAATTAAAAATTCGAGAATTGAAAATTTGAGGATGTGTTCAATTCATTGCATTGTTGATCCCACCACAAAATAAAGAACAGACAAATAAAGATGCATCTATTATACAAATGCTAGAGCTTATGAACACCAACCAACATCAGATGAAGGTACAAAGTAGCTAGTGTCATACTTTGCCCAACTTTGTACTTAAACATAAGGTAGATGTAGGAAATAAAGAAATCAATCCCCTAGTTAATGATTAATGTGATCCTTTGGTGCAAAAGGTCAAAGTAAATAAGATAATGTTTGTTTTTCTTTGTCTAATCATCACTTAATCATTTAGATGAGATGACCTACAAAGTACACTTCAATATAATATCAACAAACAAAATTTTTAGGTTCAAATGTCACCATTACTCGTTGTCAAAAAAAGAATTTTCATGTGCTTAACCCCTTCCACGTGAAGTCGTATTGAGTACGTTAATAAGTAAATGTAAGTTTACTCAAACAATTTAAGCTTATAAATGGAATAATCACACGGGAGGTGAGAATTGAAGGTTATACCAAGCACAAGTCGAGAAACGCATGCAACTACAGTGAAATGTTGATTCCTCATGTTATTAATCTTCAAGAACCAAGTAAGTAACTCCTCTATGAATTCCCAATCCACCATTTCACCCCGCCGACCTTGGATTAAGACCACAAATTCCTTTACAAAAAAACAAATTAAACAATTACCTGCATGAAAATACTTCATAGATACAAAGTGGCATAATATGGACTAAGAAGAGAGAAGAGCAAAACAAAAACGCCGAAGGAAAAAGATGGAAAAGGGGAAGAACCAGGAAGGAAGATAATATTATTCAGTTCTTTCATACAAATCATCAATCACCACTGGTATATCCCGTGAAGATCATACACTTAATAACATGCAAATAGAATATCCACCAGGAAACTATAGTTCAAAATAAATATCGAATTGTGCATTTATGTGCCGTGAAAAAAAATTACAATTTTGAAAGTCAGGTAGAGCATAAATACATAAACACATGAATTTCTCCTTAAACATGATGCAATTAGGCAATGAAAAATGCTTTTAGAATCAAAACAAATGATCAAGATAGCATATTTGCAGGCATATTAAACAAAAACCAGGAAAAAATTTGGAAATTGGAAGTAGAGAAGAGCAGTATTATCACACCTGAAGATTTTGAAAGTTGCTTCTAATCTAAGTATATGACAAATATGATGAACGGAGGTGGCCATACTTGTGTCTCCGGTAAGTAGCAAATGGAGCATGTGTTATCTACTGAAAAGGGACATAAGAATATTTGGAAATATCAAGTAGTACTTGTGTCTTGTTCAATGAAGTGAGTTCAAATACAACAAAAAATGTAATACTTTTGGTACAACAATTCTACTGGGCTTAATCATATCACTTGCATTTTTGTGAGTTGTGATTTTCCTCTTCCCAAAAGCAAATACCTACATATAAGTACCATAAACATTCTACTTATTTTCATCAGTTATAATACACAGTGGTGCACTCAAAGTTCTATTGAACATTTGTCGAACATTAATCATTATTAGTAGGTCGAGTACTTTCTAATATAAACCTAGAGAATTAACTTATTCATATTCATGAATAGTAAAACAAATCAAAATAACGTCAAGCAAGCAAACTCAACAGACCTCAGCTGCAAAAAAACAAACTTTCTTAAAAAATTGTTAAACATTTATATAATTTCACAATTCATATGGTTATTTTCTGTATTTCATCCCTCAAATAGATTGAGAGAAAAATAAACTAAAAAACAATCTGTAATCAATGGTAAGAATTGAACTATCTAATTTAGTACTTGAAATCTTCATTATTAATTCTTTATTTTGTTAATTCTAACTCGTCTAGAGTTATCAGAAGCAACTTGAAAGAATGGCAGAGCAACTTATATAAAAAATAACTCCTACTGCTTTACCTGAAACCACAAACTTGTAAACATCAGACATAACGTAAAAGTAGAAATATTCCCTAAGATTTGACCTTAAGTACTGATTCTGCAAATAGTATAAACTTTTAGCTCCAGGTCTGTTAATACTTAGCAAAAACAAATAATTTTTTGAATAAAATATGAGCAAGAATTGTTGAAACACTCACAATAATTTTCAATAGTCATTTCACAATTTTGAGCCTCCTGCAAATACAAAATTAAAAAAACCTCAAACAAAATTGCATGTAAAAATGATGTACAAAACTGGATATAAATCAATAAGAGAAGTACTAAGTTAGGAATACAATATACAACGTTGAAGAATGATCAATTTTGCAAAGAAAGGAATAGAGGCCTGAAGAAAGATGGAGCAATGTTTGAGAACTGTATAAGTGAAAACCAAAGGTTTCTCATAAAGGTAAAAACAAATAAATAAAGATGTAATACGTGTCTGGAAAATAAATAAAAGTAGAGGGCCATGAACATAAATGCATACACGTGGTTTAGCAACAAAATAAAAAATAAAAAAATGGACACAAATTTGTGGTACAATGCTATGTTCGTCCTCCCAACTGTCACTTATTAATAAGGGTAAAATAAAATATTGAGGCAGTCTGATGCATATAGATTAAAAGGGGAGCTCGAAAAATAATCAAACAATAATTTTTAAATTTATTTAATTAAAATAGAGATGACAATTTTGTCAATAAATAGAATTGACAACATTTTATTGAAAAACATCGATCGTCACTCTTTTAGAAGACTACATCTCTTCTGGTTTTCCTTCTACTTCTTTCAAATAACCCTGAAATCACACATCCAACAATAAATGGTAAATCAAGATGATAAAATCAATTAAAATAAAATACTGATAAATACATAAATGGAAGTGCCTCTGTTTTAAGAATATATAAAATCACGTTTGGAGCCAGGATTTTAATTCAAGAATGTCAAAATATAAAGTAGTAAACACCTTACCTACCAACAATTGAGAGCTTTTGCAACCCCTCAAATGTTAGCACTAACTCTTCACCTTTTGTCAACAAGTGTCAACATTAATATATATATATAGATAAATTTTTTATTTTATCCATTTATATAATGTAATTTTTCGACGAAGGGTACTGTTGCAAGTTATACAACATTAAAGGGTGAGTAATGCTTACTTGGAGCAATCAGGATTAGGTTCCAATGGAATAAAGGTAGTGAGGTGACATAGATCAGGAAGTTGTTTAAGTTTTGTATAGTTCACTGGGGAACCTTTCATTAGACCTTTCAAGCACAAGCAAATATCTTTGCGGTCTGGTTGTGAGGCAGCAGCTATTTTAGCCAAATCTTGCAATCCAACACTAGGTGTTGCATCTTGACCTAGCAACCAAGAAGTTACTTTTGGTACAATATCAGTATCACATTGAATAACTGCATTTGTTTGGCCTAAAATTAGAACAAAGCAAACAAAGTTAAAAGAATTTTTGCCATTTTTTCTTGAATTATTGGTGATGTATTTGGGGATATTTTGTGAGAGATGTATGAGCGACCATTGTAGAAATCCTATTTATAGTGTTTTAGAACAGTATGAAAACATTAAGAAATAACAGAAGAATCGATAGTGAAATGGCAACAACACCAATAGAAATCTTGTCAAAATATGAATCAGCTATAAGAAATGAATTTAGTAGCATGACAACAGCAGTAGAAGAACAACATAAAGAAATAATCATAAATAGGAATCTGATGAATAAACTAGCAATATGTAATATGTGCTATATAGATGAATATAATTGTGCATTTAGAGAATATTACTATAAAGGAACATATAGTACCGAAGAAGGAAAAGAAATAAGAAAACTATACTTCACAAAATTACCAGAACCTTTTTGTTCAAAGATCATAAAGGATTGGAATGATACAGGATTAGCAGATACCTTAGGAGCTAGAATAAAATATTTGCAAAAATGGTTTGCAGAATTATGTGAAAAATATAAAGAGGAAATAAAAATGGAAAATATACTCACAATCCTTACTACGCTTTCTTTACAAGTGGACAGTATGGATAAGAGAATACAAAAGCTAGAAGAAAAAGAGCTATGTCAGTAGCATGACAAAAAATATGCGGAGCTAAAAGGTGATAAGGGGAAACACCCAAAACCCCATAACAATGTTTGCTCAAATACAGCTGCAGGAAGTACATCAGCAACAGCAGGACCTAGCAAAACAAAATATACAAATACAAATATTAATTTTGTATTTGATAAACCATTTACACCAAAAGAAAGAAAAAGCCCATTGCTTATACCACATCAAGTGAATACCTACAGAGAAAGCCTGAACCAAGATAAGCAAACATATAATCATATAATCAGGTCATACATCGAAAACATCCACAAAATCCAAACATTCTTAAATTTAAACCCCAGATCCAAAAACTCCAAAGATCCAAAAGAAAACTATATAACCCAACCACTCCAAGGTTACAACCGACTTATTGCACAACCA
>JAJONR010003794.1:0-27969 GCA_029582245.1 Solanum etuberosum
ATATTTTTAAATTATATATATATATATATATATATATATATATATATATATATATATAGTAAAACTAACGCAAGCTTAAAATGATGAAGGCTAATTCTATTTCGACAAACATGATAGCTAACCTCAAAATTATTGGATATTTTTTTAAAACTTTTGATGGTTGTTTAATTTGTTGAGCATAGGAGACTATTAATTATGAACTATTTTCTAGCTTAATACAAAATATTTTTAAAAAAAAATATCTATACACCTAATTTTACTTTTAATAACTATTGGAAAATAGCCCCAAAATTTAGCGGCCTAAAACAGTTGCCTTAGTGACTTGTATATTGAGTCGATCTTGTCCAAAATACAAGTGTAAATGCAGCATAAAACAACCTATTAGCCACAATTTTCTAAATGAAGGCTTTTAAATTAGCAAGAGTGTCACATATTTTAGTGGCATCATAAATTCTCCATGATCCCCATAGAAAAGGCATATTTGTTTATACTATTAAAAATAATTGTCCTAAATTATTTGTCAATCTATTAAATTAAGATAAAATTATTATTTTTTTCATTATATCCTTATAATTAATTCTTTTTAAATGTATAAACGAGTTTGTAAGGTTTCAAAAAGTTTTTTGATGGGTAAATTAATAAAATTAATTATCCCTCTTATTTATAATTTTCTAAAAGACGTGTAATGGAGAGAGTGAACAACTTATATAAGGACTAAGAAATTCTATACTATTATTGTGTTTCTGAATGTTTGAACTAAAAAAAAATAGAATTTAAGTTATGCACATTGATTACGTAAAATGTATTTATATAATTATGCATTACAAAAAAAAATTAAGACAATATAAGCAAATTATAATAACAACATAGAGAACCAAAGATAGTTTGGGAGAAGGAAGAGATTCAACAGATGATCATTAATGAAAAGTTACAATATGCAGTGATGAAAAAGTTCTCATATGGATGGCCAGACATCCAAGATCTGAGGAGATTAATATCAAACAATATGATCTTAAGGGGGAAGTAAACATTGGGCTACTAAGTAACGTGTATGTATTGATAAGAGCCTCCCTGTTGGAAGATTATGTGAATATGTTATCAAAGCCCCAGTTTTACATCACACATAATTATCGGTCATACCCAATGAGGACCCTAGGATCCATTATTTGATCAGAGGAGGAAACGACCACAACAATAGCGCCTGGATCTCTTTCCCATCACTTCCTCCAAACTTTTTTGGCAAGGAGACAATATTCTCGATGGCAGCAGCTGTGGTAAGACCGCTACAAATAGATATGGCTACTCAAAATAGAACGAGGCCAAATTGTGCTAGCGTAAAAGTTGAGGTGGGTCTGCTGGGAGATTCCCAAAACGAATTAACATTGGAATGAGGAGAAAGTCAGTAGAGAATGTGAAAAAATGGGTGCTAATTAATTATGACTAAGTTCCAAAATATTGCATAACATGCAAATTGTAGGGACATAACGAGAAGGATTCCTATATCATTCATCCAGAACTATATCCACAAGAAGAAAATGAGGGGGGAACAGGCAAGGGGAAGGAACAAAAGGAAGAAACAGGTAATCAAGGGGAAAGGAAAGGAGAAAAACCCAGCAGTATAGAGGACAATACCAAAGAAAAAATGATAAGGGGAAGAAGTCGGAAGAGATAGAATTTAAGGAGCAGAGGAGACGATATGGCTACAGAAGAGGAAACTACAATCAAAGGAGGAAATCAGAATAATTCTGGAGTCAAAAAGCACATCGGGAGAGGAACATAGAGGTGGATAGAAAAAACCAATTTGGGGCTTTAAAAGAAGACATAGAGGTCTCAAAAGAACATAACAAGAAGCAAGGACACACAAATCCCAAGGTTTCAGACATTCAAATGGAAGTAGGGACAAGGACAATAAATCAGTAGGCAAGAAAGTGGGTGCATGCATGGAAATAGCAGAAAAAAGTAGTGAGACAGGATCATCTAAAACAATGCAAAAAAGATGGACTAGCACAGGATTGGAACAAAGCTTTGCAACTGATAGCTCAGGTATCTCTGCAACAATTTTGGAAAAAATGATATATGGAGGCAGGAAGGCGAGGAAATAATTAGTGAAACACAAAATAAGGAAGCCACCAATACAGGAGCAGCAGAAAAAGGTAAAATAGGATAGGAGATTAAAGCAACAGCACCAACAAAGGAAAAAAAGAGACACCAAAATTAGATAAGATGAAACCACAAGAGTTGCAGGAGAAACAAGACACAGAAGAGGAAGACACATTTGATTCCAGCATAAACCAGATCAGCAGGGAGGGGGACTTGTCACCTAGACAAATTGAGTTGTTAAAAGGAAAATTTGGGGTGAATAGATATAGCAATCCAGACCTGTCTTATGTCAATACAAAGAGTAGAAAGGGTAGACATGCAGATCTTGATCAATGATAAGTAAAGTTCTATTTTGGAATATCAGGTCAGTGAAATCACAAAACTCCTTTGAGAGATTACTGAACCTAAATAGACAACACCATTACTCATATATTGCTCTGTTAGAGCCTTTTCAAAATCCAAAGAGTTAGACAACTATAGGAGGAAGCTTGGTAAGCAGGATGTCAGAGTTAATTGTTCTTCCAAGATTTGGATTTTTTGGGATGAGAAATGGGAGGAACAAGAGTATACAGACACAATGCAGCAACTCACTTGCTCTTTCAAGCATAAATACACCAATAGCCTCGTCAAGATCACTGTTGTGTATGCTAGATGTAGTACTCTAGAAAGATTAGAGTTGTGAGAAGACCTAGAGATGATGACAAATAATACAGATTGCCCTTGGTTGGTAGGGGGAGATTTCAACACTATAATGGATGATTCAGATAAGTTAAAAGGCTGCCAGTTACTCAAAGTGAGGTGGAAGATTTTGTACAGTGCATGAATGTATGTGCATTACATGAGATTAAATTCTCTGGTAGTTGTTATACATTGTGGAATGGTATAATAGAGAAGGATTAATCTTCAAAAGACTTGATAGAGTCTTTGGGAACAATGAGTTCTTAAATATATTGTAAGAAAGTGAAGTACACCACTTGATCAGAGAGGGTCAGATCATGCGCCACTACATGTTTCATGCAACACAACTCAAGAGCAAGTATTTAAGCTTTTCAGATTCCTAAATTTTGGACCAGGCACAACAATTTTCAGAATATAGTGGATAAGGTTTGGAAAGAGGAGGTTGCAAGATCACGTTTTACAATTTTCCACCCCAAACTGAAAAGGGTGAAAATAACACTGGTTTATTGGAGCAGAACCACTTTTTGAAACATTTTCCAACATGTGGCTACTTTAAAGGACATAGTAAAGGCAAAAGAAATGCAGCTTGAAATCAACCCAACAGAAGAAAACAAGAGATTACTAAAGAAAGTTGAAGTTGAGCTGACAAGATATTTGCACATTGAGGAAGATTACTGGAAGCAGAAGGCAGGGATGAGATGGTTCCAGAATGGGAATAGAAACACAAAGTTTTTTCATGCATATGTCAAGGGTAGGAGGAGAAAGTTGTAGATCTCATAAATAAAGACTAGGTAGGGAGATGTAATTACTTCAACTCAGAATATTGGAGAAGAGGCAGTAAATGTTTTCCAAGAGCAATTTATGGAAAATAAAGAAATTTATGGAAAATAAATATAATTCCCCTGATTATTCAATGCTAGATATCATACCTAGAGTGATCTCAGATGAACAAAATGATGAGATGAGAAGAATACCAACAGAGGAAGAGATCAAAGAGGTGGTTCTTGCCATGAATGGGGATAATGATAGTGGTCCAGATGGTTTCTCTGGGCAATTTTTCCAATGCTGCTGGGACATTGTAACAGTGGATATCAGTAACATGGTAAGAGTTTTTTTCTGTGGATAAAAACTTCCAAGATTTATTACTCATCCTAATCTGATACTAATCCCCAAAAAAGAAGTGGTTGATAACTTTGGGGATCCGAGACCTATCAGCTTAAATACTTTCACTAATAAGATTATATCAAGGATGTTACATGATAGATTGGTGGCAGTGCTCCCTGAAATAATCTCACAGAATCAAGCAGGGTTTGTGAAAGGGAGAAGTATCACTGAAAATGTCATTTTGGCTCAAGACATAATTAGAGACATCAATAGAAGAAATAAGCTTCCTAATGTAAGGGTGGAGTTAGACATGGCTAAGGAATATGATAGAGTATCATGGATCTTCCTCTCTAAGGTGCTAAGAAGTTTTGGCTTCTCAGAGAGAATAATAGACAAGGTGGTAAGGCTAGTGTCTAACAATTAATACTCAGTGATCATGAATGGACAAAACTTTGGTTTTTCCAGTCAACTAGAGGATTGAAGCAAGGGAACCCACTCTCACCAACCCTCTTTATCATAGCAGCAGAGGTTTTGGCTAGAAACCTCAATCAACTTTTCAAGGATCAGGATTTTAAGGGATTTGGATTGCCAAAATGGAGCCCAGAGAACCATTTGTCTTATGCAGATGATACTATATTGTTTTGTTCAAGACATCCTAATTCAATGAAAAAGATGATGAAGGTGTTAAGGGGCTATGAAATGGTGTCTGGACAGATGATTTATCTTGAAAAGAGTCTATTCTATTAGCATGAAAAGGTACCAATTGGAGCTTGCAGAAAAATAAGAAGAATTACAGGTATTAAGCAAGGTTCCTTTCCTTTCCTTTCACTTATCTGGGGTGCCCCATTTTCTATGGGAGGAAGAATAGATCCCAGTTTGAGACCTTGATTAAAAAAGTGATGAAGAGAATTAGTCTTTGGCACAACAGACTACTCTCTTTTGGGGGCAGATATGTGTTAATATCCCATGTGCTACGGTCTATGTCAATTTATAAGTAAGCATCTCTTGTAATATAAAATATGAGCAACCCCAAACCCTTCTAGAGCCCAAACCTCTATTTCTCCTACCCGTTGTCCCCCAAGAAGCACCACCCTATTTTTGCTCAGGGATATGACACATCACCTGTATGAAGGAAAATGACAACAATCAGGGAAGAAGTAGAACATGAAATCTGGTGGCAGGTTAAGGCTGGGAACTCTAGCTTCTGGTTTGATAATTGGACTAAACAAGGAGAACTGTATCACATAGAGGAGGCTGCAAGGGAAGAGGAGTTGGAGGTTAAAGATTTTAGCACAGAAGAGGGGTGGACTAGATAGAAGTTACTACAAAATTTGTCAACGGAATTGGCAGATTACATCATGGAGAATATTTTACCACCAAATATCCAGCATGGTAATGATGTAGCATGGTGGATGACAAATTCACATGGGAGATTCACAGTGAAGTCAGCTTGGGACTTGATGAGAGGTAAACAAGATCAAAGAAGGGACTATGAATTAATCTGGATTAAAGGGCTACCTTTTAAGATCAACTTCTTTCTATGGAGAGTGTAGAAGAGAAGAATAGCCACAGATGACAACCTTAAAAGGATGAAAATAAATATAGTTTCAGGATGTTGGTGTTGTGATAGGAAAGAGGAGGAGTCAATAACTCATTTATTCCTAACAGTCCCCATAGCTACTAAACTATGGAGGTTTTTTTGCTAATTTTGCAGGAATTAACATAGAGGGGATGCATCTACAACAACATTTATAAAGTCATGCCAACTATCATCATGTGGAGTTTATGGAAAAGAAGGAATTCCCTCAAATATGACAGTGACGTTAGCTATGAGAGCATGGTGAACATGACATTGGAAGTAGTGAGACAGATGGTGAAGAGTCAAAACAATTGCAATTCTTTCAGCTCTTAGAGAGTGTCTGAGGAGAAGGTTATAAAATGTTATAATTAAGACGGATTCACTAAGTCTCAAGAAGATCATTCTGAATACTTGGAGGATACCTTGTGTCACGACCCAGACCGTCGTGATTAGCACCTACACTAACCCTCTGGTGGGAGAACCATTACTACAACCCGACTAAACAACTTAACAAAAAACTAGGCATTTAAAGATACGGAAGTAGTTTTAAATGTCTAAGGATATATGGAGTTCCCATAAACTCTGAAAGTTTAACAAAACAACTACTAAAACATTTGCGGAAAACACCCCTAGAAACTAAAAGTCATTGTACCAAAACTCTGATTAACTAACAAGTCTAAGAAAATAGGGCGCAGCCCCGGAAACTAAACAAAACTCCCTAAACAAATAGTCCGAGTTCGAAAAGAGTGGACTTAAACCAGAGAGATCCATGGCAGCCTGAAAGAACTGGCTCACCCTTGAATCCGGTCACGCTCAATAGTCACCTAGCTGAGGTCTGTCAGTAGCCGCCTGAAGATGCCCTGTACTCAACAAAGAAAGAGCAAGTGCAATATCAGTACACAACCACAGAGTATTGGTAGGATCACGCGGCCACTCCCATAAGCACAATACACACAAGCATTTACAACATAATAAGCATACACATCCAGAATACACTTTAGTCATCAATTTATAGCAACATACCGTCTTTCATAACATAACAATCACAATAGTCCTCTCATGGAACCCACATCCAAACTGTTAGTGTGTTGGAATGTGACACCCGATCTCATGCATGTGTCGGAACATGAAACCCGATCCAATGTATGTGTCGGAACGTGACACTCGATCCAATGTATGTGCCGAAACGTGACACCCGATCCAATGTATGTGTCGGAACGTGACACCCGATCCAATCAGCACAACCACAATCACAATCACACCCATAGTGAACAATACTCAAATCATACAATCAAGTAATAGGTTCATGGCATATATTGTTCATACATAATCATTTCATTAGGTTCGATTCGCATTTCCCTATTCACATACACGCATGCATAAAATGTAGCAATCAACTGTCATATATCACACAAACAGGAAATCAAACCATTACCTACCTCGAAACCAAGCTTAAATCCTCCTAAGACTCTTGAGCCTTCCCTTTTTGGATTCTTTCCGCTTGTTCGTGGTCTAAAAATAATCAATTAGGCAAGGATCAATAATTCAGGTCTAATTTACCCAGATTATAACAAACCCAATAACCTAAGACCAAACCCATGATCCTAAGGTGCAGCTAGGGATTTTTCCCACCATCAACTTCAGGCCAAAACCCTCCGCCAACGATAATTACCCAAGAATCTAAGTTCTACGGATCGAAATACGGATTAGGGGAGTAAAATCCTTACCTTTAGCACCAAAAGTCATGGAAAATGTCAAGAAATCACCCTAGGTCGTCTATTAGCTCTTAAGAACGAAGTTTGCAGAAAAATAATAAAATTAGGGTTTTTCCCCGACTTATGTCGCAACTGGCCCGCTACAGCGGGATCCAACCCGCCACAGCGGCCCTGCCCTAGCGGAACTAACCCCGCCATGGCGTCTTGCATGGAGACAGAAAGTCAGAATTTGAGTTCCAAACTCCCATTTCACAACATCAACCCTTGACGTTCAACAACTATCCGTTCATGCTAAGATCAGTTTCGGGAGTTCTACTCGCCTGAATTCGATTTCGTAAAGCCGTACGGGCTCCCTAACGCCTTGGCTATCCGCTCATGTGATCAAATTCGTAATTAAATCTCTCATTCATTACCAGATTTCCCTAGACCTCACCTGACTCAGATTTCGTCCAAATCCAGACTAGGCTAAGAATTCACAAGTCACTACTCAAAAGTTTTCTGGCCCAAATTCTTTCCCCATTGTCTTTTCCATAACGACGGGAACAAGTCTTTACAATAGATACCAATTTACCCATCACTCGTCCCAGAGTGATAAACTAGGAAAAACTTGGCTAAGGTAAGAGTAGAGTAGTATCTGAATCGTCGAATTGTTGGGGATACTTGGCTCGCATGTCCTTCTCGATCTCCCAAGTAGCTTCCTCATCCGGATGATGCTTCCATTGAACTTTTCACGGACTTTATCCCTTGGTACTCAGCTTCCGGACATCGCGATCAAGAATTGCAACCGGTTCTTCCTCATACTGAAGGTCTTTGTTTAACAAAACTGAGTCTCACTTTATGATGTAATCTCTGTCCCCAAGCCAACCAATTGAATACCTACACATCCTCCCACACAATGCCTCAAATGAAGTCATCTCAATACTCGAGTGATAAATATTGTTGTAATTAACTTAACTAACAACAAAAGCTATTCCCAACAACCACCAAAGTTGATCGTACACACGTCTGCAACATGTTATCAAGAACCTTGACACAATCATCAGGACGAATCTTTTCTCACATAAGCATGATAAAATCCTTAGACATCAGATACTCATCGAGGGATATGTCCAAGCATACAAACCCTCTAACAAAAATATCGAAATGCTAGATTTAGTAATTGTGATTGTAGATTACACTTAAGAACAGTAGAATTGGACACAATGATCCCCACATTCGACCACACATAATCGATACATGACCTCAACGACTAGATGAATATTAAGATTTTTGGACAACAATAAATACGCATGGTATCTCTTCTATAAATTCTCATAAGCTATGTGGTGTATGTAGAACCACTAGAATACTTTAACAACTCCAAGACGACGCCAAATATGTCATCTGAATTAACCAAGTCTTCTCAATCAACCCACTCAACCAAAAGAACATCGCAGGATCGGTACACCTGATCCACCACTAGGGATCCACCCACAAAAGTGAAAACACACGTGAGCATAGCTAGTGAATCATACTCACAACCATCTACAAAATAAATAGATGGTCACATAAGAATTTACAGAATAATTATTGAATAACACTAAAGGTTTTCCTCTGAAGAGTCGATGCCAGTTGTTTCCATTTAGTTGACTCCACATACTCTTCACATCATTTCACTGAAGTCCACACTCTCAATACTAACAACAATCATGAACATTCCGACCATTTACCTTACTCTAAACCAACACTTTTAAATGAAAACCTTTCTTAGGTACTTAACAATCAACAATAATCAACTTTACAACTCAACCCAGGTGTAAGTCCTTTATATGCTCAATACCTGATACAATTGATCATTTCTCACCTTGCAAATTCATACCTTGACAAAATATATCACCACGAATGAAGACTTACAATGAAAAATCTGAATTGTAAATTCAACCGTATAACACAATCCCCTTATCTATCAACATTAGCACCTTGAAGATTTTTATGAATTCATGGATCTTTGCTTATCATTGATCGCCTCTCCATCGATCTTACAATATCTTTCACTAAAAATTCAATCGTACTCATTACTAAACTCAAAAAAAAAAACATTTACCATCGCACTCGAGCTAATGTATGTACACTCATTTCTCAAGTCTTTTTCAATAGTTTTTAACCAATCTGATGGACTTGTGACACGATTACCACAGACACAACAAAACGAATGAAATCACGCGTCTCTGAACCCAATTATCTACCCCTCTAAAGATATCTCTTTAGCCTTTGCAATCAAATAAAATATTCTTGCTCTCGCCTCTCTCAAAAGGCTGTACTACATCCCACTATTTTTTTTATTTTTTTCTTCATTATGACTCTAGCTCTTTTAAATTCTATTCGAGTGGTGTCCCACCATCTCTTAAAACTTTCCATACAACCACGTTACTCACCAAATATTCGAAAACCACAACCTTAGATACTCGCAAGTTGTAATTACTATACAAAATTTGCTTAACCAACAATCTTATTATATAGTTGCATCTCACCACAATCCATCACGAACTCTTATTACCATTATGCTCAATTAGCCCTGGCTATCACTAAAAAGTCAACCTTTTCATTGATATGACACCTCAAACTCAGGTATACCCATCAAATTCAAAGGACTAACCCAATTTTATACACACTTTCTTACTAAAATCTTCAATTGCCTTCACCCAAGTATACTAAATGGGACTTTCTTTATCCATAAGCTTGTCATTCCGGTATCAATCCACTCTCTTATGGCTTAAGATAAAATTACTAGTCCTCATACTACCATCCTTCTTCTTAACAAACAAGACAGGAGCACCCCACGAGGAAGCACTAAGACGGATAAAGCCTTTATCAAGATGCTCCTGGATTTGAGCTTTTAAGCTCTCTCAATTCTGCTGGAGCCATGCGATAAGGAGGAATGGAGATGGAGCGAGTGCCAGGTTCCAAGTCAATGCAGAAATCTATATCTCTATCCGGAGGCATACCAGGCAAATCGATAGGAAACATTTCCTTGAATTCAGACACTACAGGAATAAACTCAATAGAGGGAGACTCAATATCAACATCCCGAATATGAGCCAAATACGCCCAACACCCCTGCCCCACCAATTTCCTAGCCCGCACAAAAGTTATGACCTTAGCTGGCTTAGGCTTGTACACCCATTCCCACTCTAACCTTTCCCTACCCAGGATCTCTAGAGTTACCGACTTAGTATTACAATTAAGCACATCATAATAAGGGGACAACCAAGTCATGCCTAAGATTATAACAAAGTCAGTCATATCCAGAATAACCAAATCAGTCCAAGTCTAAAAACCCATAAACAAGACAGGACAAGCACGATACACATGGGTGACTATGACAGACTCTCCAACTGGGGTGGAAACATGGATGGGGGCATCAAGTACATCACAAACCGCATAAAATCCCAAGGCAAACTGAATTGACACATATGACTAAGTAGAACCCGGATCAAACAAAATAGTAGACATCTGGTCACAGACAAGAATGGTACCTGTAATCACTGCGTCAGAAGACTCTGCCTTGCTTTTGCCCGGAAAGGTATAACACTGAGCCCTGTCATCTTGACAGGCAACCTCCTTGCCTGGCTGCACTGCTCCTCTACCTGCATTACCACTGCCCGCGGGCACCACTGCTCTGGTCTGCTGCGGCACGGGTTCAGGCATGCTCCGATGGGGAAAATCTCTCCTCATATGTCCATGTTCTCCACAATTGTAACACACTTAATAACTTAACCAAGTAAGCATCACTGCTATTGGAGTAGTCTTATCATGACCCTCTTTGATATACACTCAATCTAGGAAATTGTAGTAGAGATTCCAACCTCAATTGTCGCACATAATTTCATCATTTACTAAGCAACCCATACATGTTATGACAACAATACTAAATGCATTTTCCAAAGTAATGGTGCTCATTATCTAGTCGTCCCTTACAAAACTTCTAATTTCAGTCACAGAACTAGGCCGGACCCAATTCTTGACTGCTTTGATCGTTTGGGGATCTATCATTACCCCTTTCCTTGAAACCACATGCCCCAAAAAGGCAACTGAAGTCAACCAGAACTCACACTTGGAAAATTTAGCATACAACTTTTGTCTCCCAAGGACACTCAAAACAATACGAAGATGGTCGGCATGCTCTTCCTTACTCTTTGAATTAACCAAAATGTCATCAATAAAAACAATAACCAACGAATCCAGAAATGGTTTGAACACTCCGTTCATCAAACTCATGAAAGTTGCAGGCGCATTTGTCAAACCAAACGACATCACTAGAAACTCATAGTGCCCATAGCGGGTCCTGAATATCGTTTTTGGTACATCCTCAGGCCTAATCTTTAACTGATGGTAACCATACCTTAGATCAATTTTAGATAAAATCGACGCACCTTGCAACTGGTCAAAGAGATCATCAATCCGAGGTAACTGATACTTATTTCGAATGGTGACCCTATTTAACTGTCATTAGCCTATGCACATCCTCAACTGGGGCTTCACCCCTGGCGGGTGCTACCCTTCCTCGGACAGAAGAGTGAAAGAGATTAGATACCAATTTGGATCACCCGTTACCAATTGTAATCAAGTCATAGCACAAAAGGAGAAAAGACAGAGAGATTTCCTAAAGTCCTATAGCCTTTCAAAAAAAGTACAGACGTCTCCGTAACGTTTCGCAAGACTCTACTTGACTCATTTTGGTACAATGAGATCAACGAACCTAGGGCTCTGATACCAACTTTGTCACGACCCAGACCGTCATGATTGGCACCCACACTAACCCTCCGATGGGAGAACCATTACTACAATCCGACTAAACAACTAAACAAAAAACTAGGCATTTAAAGATACGGAAGCAATTTTAAATGTCTAAGGAAATATGGAGTTCCCATAAAATTTGAAAGTTTAACAAAACAACTACTAAAACATTTGCGGAAAACACCCCTAGAAACTGAAAGTCATTGTACCAAAACTCTGATTAACTAACAAGTCTAAGAAAAAGGGGCGCAGCCCCGGAAACTAAACAAAACACCCTAAACAAATAGTCTGAGTCCGAAAAGAGTGGACTTAAACCAGAGAGATTCATGGCAACCTGAAAGAATTGACTCACTCTTGAATTCGGTCACGCTCAATAGTCACCTAGCTGAGGTCTGTTAGTAGCCGCCTGAAGATGCCCTGTACTCAACAAAGAAAGAGCAAGTGGAGTATCAGTATACAACCACAGTGTACTGGTAGGATCACGTGGCCACTCCCATAAGCACAATACACACAAGCATTTACAACATAATAAGCATACATATAAAGAATACAGTTCAGTCATCAATTTAGAGCAACATACCGTCTTCCATTATCAATGCCAAGTAGACATAACATAACAATCACAATGGTCCTCTCATAAAACCCACACCCAAACGGTTAGTGTGTCGGAACGTGACACCCGATCCCATGCATGTGTCGGAACGTGACACCTGATCCAATGTATGTGTCGGAACGTGACACCCGATCCAATGTATGTACCGGAACGTGACACTCGATCCAATGTATTTGTCAGAACGTGACACCCGATCCAATCAGCACAACCACAATCACAATCACACCCATAGTGAACAATACTCAAATCATACAATCAAGTAATAGGTTCATGGCATGTATTGTTCACACATAATCATTTCATTAGGTTCGCTTCGCATTTCCCTATTCACATACACACATGCATACAATGTAGAAATCAACTGGCATATATCATACAAACGGGATATCAAACCATCACCTACCTCGAAACAAAGCTTGAATCCTCCTAAGACTCTTGAGCCTTCCCTTTCCGGATTCTTTCCGCTTGTTCGTGGGCTAAAACAATCAATTAGGCAAGGATCAATAATTAAGGTCTAATTTACCCAGATTATAACAAACCCAATAACCCAAGACCAAACCCATGATCCTAAGGTGCAGCTAGGGCTTTTTTCCACCATCAACTTCAG
Organism: Solanum etuberosum; assembly: GCA_029582245.1. NCBI lineage: Eukaryota > Viridiplantae > Streptophyta > Magnoliopsida > Solanales > Solanaceae > Solanum > Solanum etuberosum. The sequence continues at coordinate 13,173 of JAJONR010003794.1, forward strand.
GCCAAAACCCTCCCCCAACGATAATTACCCAAGAATCTAAGTTCTACGGATCGAAATACAGATTAGGGGAGTAAAATCCTTACCTTTAGCACCAAAAGTCATGGAAAATGTCAAGAAATCGCCCTAGGTCGTCTATTAGCTCTTAAGAACGAAGTTTGCCGAAAAATAATGAAATTGGGGTTTTTCCCCAACTTATGTCGCAATTGGCCCGCTACAGCGGGATCCAACCCGCCACAGCGGCCCTACCCTAGCGGAACTAACCCCACCCTGGTGGCTTTCCCGTTGACAGAAAGTTGAAATTTGAGTTCCAAACTCCCATTTTACAACACACCTTCAAAACTTGACGTTCAATAACTACCCGTTTACGCTAAGATCAGTTTCGGGAGTTCTACTTGCCCGAATTTGATTCCGTAAAGCCGTACGGGCTCTCTAACGCCTTGGCTATCCACTCATGTGATCAAATTCGTAATGAAATCTCTCATTCATTACCATATTTTCCTAGACCTCACCTGACTCAGATTTCGTCCAAATTCGGACTAGGCTAGGAATTCTCATGTCACTACTCAAAAGTTTTTTGGCTCAAATTCTTTTCCCATCGGCTTTTTCATAACGACGGGAATAGTTCGTTACACCTTGGGAAATAATAGATAAGGTGGAGGAAATAAGGGAGCTACTTTAGAAGACTAGAGCAGCAATTACCCATATCTTCATAGAAGGTAATTGTTTGGCTGATTCCTTGGCTAATATAGTCATTGACTCACAAATAGATCATGAGTATCACGATTGGCAAAAGCTCCCTCTAGTGGGAAGGAAGATCCTCAATTCAGACAAATCACAACTTCCAAACTACAGGATCAAGACTCATAAAATCACCCATAATGATACATAAATTAAAGCAGAAGAAGCATACACGAGGCATCAAATAATAGATGCTTAACAAGAGGCAAAGCAGTATCAGAAGGCTTGCATACACCAAAGCAGCTAATCAGGAGAATAAAAGTAATAAGAACATAATACAATTGGTTGCAATGTTGTCAAAGAAATGCAACTAGTTTACACAAAGACAAATACTATCCTAGCAAACAAATACTAATCAAAAGACGAAGGGGAGAAGGGCTATTTTACAGATCTATAAGATGAGTGCTCAGCTAAGGGACACCAGAGATTTCACCTACAAATGAGCTTCACCAGTCACCCATTCCTTCATCAGTCTTTTGGGGATATACCCTGAATACCTGAAGAAAGGAAAAGAGCTTAAGTACAGAAATGCAGAGAAAGGAAATAAGGAAGAACAGATTGATACATGTATAGATGAAGTTTCAATACAGAAGAGCAGAAAGGAAGCTTTCAATCTTGAACATGGAGGACATTCAACTGATGGAAGAAAAGACAATCTTTCCGACGATCTTACTCAGGCAGCGGAGAAGAAAGGATTTTGTCGAATCACTTTCCAAAAAGTGATGGTGACCTTAGAGATAAGGGACATATTTTATTTTTGGGCTGGGTCTTTTAGACTATGCCTAATTTTGTTTTGGATTGCAGATCTGGGCTATGGCCTTGTAATGACTCATGGGTTTCTTTATTGAATAAATAAAATGGCCAATGGCTAGAAAACTCAGCCAAAAAAAAAGAAAAAAGAAATTCAATGTAAGCAAATGGTTAAAAAGATGATTTATTTTGTAAAGTATTACAAATCAACTGTCAATTATGTTTACTAGCCTTCGAATGATTAAAAAATCTTGGCTTAAGTCATCTGCGGCCACTTAAAGTTGTCCGCATATTTCACTTGAACACCTCAACTAAGACTTGTACCTATTGAACACCTCTAGGACATCAGATTGATACCTATTTGATATATTTTTAATAATCAGCCCCAAATATTAAGTGAGTGAGATACACTCACGATGAGATGGCACAATAACGAATTAAATTATGACATATGTCATGTGGATCAAAAATATTATTAAAAAACAAGAAAAATAAAAAAAGATATTTTAAAGTTTAAAAAATTATTATTATGTAACCCCTCTACAACCCAACCAACCACCCGCCAAACACTCGTCCTCTACTGCGGTGCTGCCCATCGGAACCAATCTATCCTGTCATTTCTCTCTCCTTGTCTTTTTCTTCTACTTTTGATTGAACAACTTATTGAGATGCAAAAATTTAAAAATAAAATAAATATATATATATATATATATATATATACCATTCCACCCACCAAATTGGTTCCCCGCTACTCATCAAATCGCCGACCACCGACCACCTTTTTTTTTCTCTTCTTCTTTAACTTGAATCAACCATGGAAGATTTAGATTCAAAAATAAATAAAATTTTAAGAGTAAAGTAATGTTCCATAGATAGAAACGTTAATTGTAGAAGTGGTGGCCGTTGTAACCTTGCTTTCTTTCATAAATCCACAAAGATTAATTTAGTCCTAGACTTAAAAGAAAAAAACATGACCAAGTCATCCTAAAACTGAAGAAAAACACGACCAAGTGATTATAGATCTGAAGAAAAAAAATGACTAAGTGGCGGCGTTAATGGCGGAGATGATGGTGGCGGCTTAAATGAGGCGGAAGAAACGAATGTCAGAAGAAGGAGGTTGTATGATGGCGGCGGCTGCCGGAGAAAGTGACGGTAACCAACATAAGGAAGAAGAAAGAGCTTCTTTTTTTAATTTAGAAAATGTCTAATTATATGTTTTCACGCGCTCATTAGCAGTGAATCACACTTAAAGTGCCATGTAGGAAAAAAGTGCTTAAGTGGTATCAATTTAAACTCCTAGAGGTGTTCAATAGGTACAAGTCTCAGTTGAGGTATTCAAGTGAAATATGCGGACAACTTTAAGGGGCCGCAGATGACTTAAGCCAATAAATCTTATAATCCACCTGCAAAACTCCAGGCCGAGATGATGTTCTAGTAGGATAAACTTTAATGCAAATGAGTCTAGGCTACATTTAAAATGTGGTATGCCAATTGATTTTGAAGATAAAAATCTTAAATAAAAAGGATATGAACAAAATTCAAACATGCAATGTTCAAGTCATAAGCTTGATGAGTTGATCAATTCCTCTACCCCATTTCTCCCCCTTCTCCTTCTCCTTTGAAAACCAAGGTTCAACTTTCATGTCATAAATTATCAAGATAATTATAGTATGGAAACAATTGCTTAGGAAAAATTCCAAGACACAACAAATAATAAGACCACAAAGGAGGTTCAAATGATTAAAAATAGGGAAATTTTCAAAAATGACTATAGTTTGGACTTAATTAGAGATCTATAGCTATAATTTGTTTAATTATGAATTATAGCTACATGTTAGGGGGAGGAGAGAGCAGAGCGAGATCTGAGAGAGACAGGAGAGATGTTGAATACATGTTGTATTCGTTGTATTAGGTTGTCTCACAAATACAATTGATACAACTGATTTGTATCAAAATATTTTAGGAGGAAAGAGATGAGCGAGATCGAGAGAGGATGAATACATGTTGTATTTGTTGTATCACGAATACAATTGATACAAAATACAAATACAGTTGATACAAATATAAATATAATTGTATGAATACAATTGATTTGTATCATATATAGAATATAATTGTATCAATTGTATTAACGAACATAATTTGTGTCGACGAATACAATTGTCAGAATACAAATTATCATAATACAATTGATATAGAATATATATATAGTTGATACATAATACAAAATACAGTTGATATGGAATACAAATACATTTGATACATAATACAAACTACAATTGTCATATTTATGTGGAGTGCATGTTTTTTAGGCTGGAGAGAAAGATGAGCGAGAGAGATGAGAGAGGGGGGGAGAGAGGAGAAAGAAATTTACTATAAAACTCTACATATAACTACAAAATATAATTTTTTAAACTACAGTGGCTTATCATATCACATATTTGTCTTGTTATGTAATTTTTCCTTAAAAATAAAAAAATAAAAAAATCTCAATAAATTATGTCTCAACGAAAAACAATGATCATAATATAGTTATAGACTTATAGTGACCATATTCAATTACATATATTTTGATCATTTTCAAACCCCTCATATTCTTTCCAAGTCTCCATAATTTAATCATTTTAATATAAAATAAAATAAAATAAAATACTATAAATTGGAGACATTTTGTGAAATTAAATGATAAATATTTATGTGAAAATTGAAATAGAGATAATTTACAAGTTTTTGTCATGATGGTCAACACAAACTAATGTCCACACGCGTAAGGCATGTGTTGACAATACCAAAGAACCACTTGTATATATAATCAGTCTACACATTACACTTCTCTGTCCAAAATCTACAAGTTTTCCAGCAAATTCTTAGCAAAAGGTAATCATTTTTCTGTGTTTTTTTCTTCTATTCTGCACTTTTTTACCCTCTTGATCAGATTTAGATCAACCCCATTTTGTATTTTGTAATAAAATTGAAGTCTGAATATAAAGTTCTCTGCTTTGCACATCACTCTTGAATCTTGATTTCCCAAAATGTCATATTTTACCCTTTTGTGTACTTATCAATTTATCTGATCAGATCCTCAGTTTCTCTGGTTCTTGATTCATCTGAATGTGTTTGAATATATGCTTTGACTGTCAGATTTGTGTGTTTGCTTTTAGTTGACTTGTTTATGATGCAAGAATTTGCTCAAGTACTCAATCTTGTGAGCAAAGATTAAAGCTTTATGTTTTCTTCTTATAGCATTACTTGTTAGAGAATAGACCTGATTTTTCTATGACATTGGTGTCCAAGCTGAGATTTTGCGCATCTCGACTAACTAGGCAACTCTGTTCACCAAGGTTAGCACATATAGGAAAAATCACCTAGTGTTTTTTTGTTTCTGTTGGGATTTGAACAAAATAGACCTGTTCTCTATTGGTTGTATTAAGGTTTCAAAGGAGTTTATGATGGTCTTTAGCTTTTCCATTTTATGTCTTAAGATTTGATTTTGGGTTGGATGTTTGGATTCTTGAATGTAGTATCAAGAGTCAACTATTGATAAGCCCATTTTCACTTAATTCTACCATAGTTGTTCTATGGCTTTGATCTTGGTTTTCCCCACTCAGCTCATCCCATCAAGCTACCTGAACCAGGGAAATTCACGGGGCGGCCTGTTTTGACACTGCCTTTTAACTTGTACCCGCCATTTTAATTTTTTTGCCCATATAACACTTCAGACATGTGGTGTCTGTAGTTAAGGCTTGACAAAATCAAATGACACTGTCTGAAATTTAATAGATTTTGTGGACTTCAGTCATTTTTGCCTTACTTCAGCCATTTTTATCAGAACTTTATGTACCTTTAGCTGGAGTTCAAACAAAAATGGCTGAAGTCCGCCACAAAATTGGTAGAGGTTCAAGCAAAAATGACTGACACAATATCTCAAGTTTAGACTTTGTATTGAAGTTATCCCGAAGTGAGTACACGTGCAAAAAAGTTTACAAAGCGGGCACAAGTTAAATGTCAGCTTCAAAATTGGGTATCCGTGCACTTAACCCCTTGAACTATCAAGTTACCATTTTTTCTCAAGACACACTCGCGGTTCGTTGAGCCACCTCCCCATAGATAAAAGCAAAAAAAAAAAAAAAGGAAAGAAACTTTCAGGTTCACCTTTAAACATTGGAATCTTGGCGTAGAGGGCCAACTTAATTGGCGAGCACCCTACCTTTCACATGCTAGGAAAGATATTTATATCACATTGGTCGCATTTAGATCGGATCTCAGTCTTCAGCCTTTGAGGCGCATTGCTTTGCAAAAAGAGAAGAAGAAAAGAACTAAAGTACAATGTAGAGCATTCTAGAGAAAGAGGTCCTAGCTACTCTGACTAATGTCTTAGTGGTCCTTGGCTATTCTACCAACTGTCTGAAGTTTTGGATTAAATACTCAGTTTCTCACTACTGGCACTGGTAGTTGCACAAGCAGTACACTTTTTGTCATCCACACCATTTGTATGACAAATTTATTTTAGTATGATTTGAAGATATATTATTAAAGTGCAGTATGATATTGAAATGCTTCCCGTTATTTCTGTAGCAATCCTCTAGAAGCAATATAAACATACTTTCTGTTTGTGGTGCACAGTTATGTAACATTGTTGAACTCCCATTTCTTGCTTGCTAGTATATTTATGTCTTGAATACCTGTAGTAGTTTACTATGTAAATCATTGAATATTCTTTCTTTTGCTTCTAAGGTATGTCGTCTTCGGAAAATCCAGAGATTGTCGAAAGGGTTTTCAAGGACAAGGACAAGGAGAAGAACGATGACAAGAAAGATGAGCAAAAGGGTGGTTTTATTGAAAAAGTTAAGGACTTCATCCATGATATTGGTGAGAAAATTGAGGAAACAATAGGTTTTGGAAAACCAACTGCAGATGTCTCTGGAATTCATATTCCTCATATCAATCTTGAAAAGGCTGAAATAGTTGTTGATGTGCTTGTGAAGAACCCGAACCCCATCCCAATTCCTCTCATTGACATAAACTACTTAATTGAGAGTGATGGAAGGAAACTGCTTTCTGGATTGATCCCTGACGCTGGAACGATTCATGCACATGGTTCAGAGACCGTCAAAATACCACTTAATCTGGTTTATGATGACATCAAAACTACATACCACGATATAAAGCCGGGAAGCATCATTCCGTATAAGATCAAGGTTGACCTCATAGTTGATGTGCCTGTTTTTGGTAGGATAACTATTCCTGTTGAGAAAACTGGAGAGATTCCTATACCTTACAAGCCAGATATTGATGTTGAGAAAATTCATTTCCAGAGGTTCTCTTTCGAGGAAACTGTAGCAGTTCTTAAGTTAAAGCTTGAAAACAAGAACGACTTTGATCTGGGGCTCAATAGCCTTGATTATGATCTTTGGCTTTCCGATGTGAATGTTGGTGGTGCAGAGCTTGAGAAATCAGCTACACTTGAAAAAAATGGAATCACCTATATCGATCTTCCCATAACCTTCAGGCCCAAGGACTTTGGCTCTGCTCTTTGGGACATGATCAGAGGGAGAGGTACTGGCTATTCCATGAAAGGTAACATAAATGTGGACACACCCTTTGGAGCAATGAAGTTGCCCATTAGCAAGGAGGGGGGTACAACCAGTCTCAAGAAGAACAAAGAAGATGGGGGAGACGATGATGAAGATGAGGTATGTTAGCTGTTCCGCTTTAATAATCTCCAGTGTTGCTCATTTATATCACTTATTTGATGTTTCTCTGTTCTCCTAAGTTGGAATGGTCACCCCCTTTTCCAACCTGAGAATTCTGAAGTTTCGCTATCGTTTAGCAAGTCTGTTCTGTAAATACGTGTATGTTATTGTGACTCAATAAATGCATATTTGAAGGAACATGAAAAAACAAATGTCTCTCTATCTCTACTCATGAAGTAGGTCGGTAATTAAAATACTTTAATTATATCAAAGGAGACTACAAGATGACAGATGCTTGATCATTGTATCTGGTAATGTTGAATGAACCATGCTTGTAATAATTTAGTTTCCAGCGTGCATGTTTGTAATCTAGAGAGGTAACAGAAAAATATATCTACTGTGAATTCTGAGAAGCTGTGCCCCTTATGTGAATAATTTTGTGTTGTACAAAGAGAAGTTGTGCTATTCACTCATCAATTCAATTCTTCTGACAGATACATTGTCTACTCTGCAAAATAAAATGTCTCTGTGTGTGTCTATCTTGGTTATCTCTCATTTAAGCAAAGTTGCTGCACTCGGTTATCTCTCTTTTAAATTTGAAAACGTGTTACATTTTGTGACTTGAAATGAAAATTTACCAAAAGAAATTGATTCATTCCAACTTCTGTGTTTTACAATGTAATGTCGTGTCACCGTGTTTACTCATCATGGTCCTTTAGTCACCTAGTTCCTTATTGCATCCGACTTTGCCTGTCATCATGTATTTTATTTACTGAATTTTGTTTCCTCAAGCACTGGCTGGGTGAATGAATATCCTCTCCTATGTATTTCAAGTTCAACTATTGGGTCATGTTAGTTATTAGTTATGCATAGACAAATGAATCTTAAATGGTCGGTATTTTCTCAAGTAGACTTAAACTCGAGGTTTGCTGCGTTGAAGGCTAAAAAAGTTTCTTGTTGTCACCAGCACCATTGAATGCAACTGTTGCTAATCTTCACGTTGGCTTGCAGCATAGTGTCGACACCTCTTGCTAGTCTACACTTTCTCTTCCGAAACTTAATGTGTCTATAGTGCATAGTTTTCTTATGTATATTCTCTCTTGCCCTCTGTGTTTCCTTTTAACCCCTTGGCTGTACAAACATGTAACAGTGTTAACACTCTTTCCCATTCACAGGATTGAAGTTGGCGATCACTATCGCAAGAGCGACACTTGTTTGAGGCACGAGCTTTATAGAGGAAATGTCATCTGCTGGTGGGGAATTTTAGACCCCGAAATAAATATAAAACTTAAAACTTGGATGTGAAATATGTCTATTTTGGAATTATGTCTCTCTGTGCCTGTGTAAGTTGTTGCGATCGATATCGTGATGATTTGTTTGTTGTTGTTATTGTTGTGGTTTATATATTCTATATGATAACTTAGCTATTGGCATTCTAATGTTGTTTGCATTTCTCATCTGCTGTGATTCCTATCTTCTGAATAATGGTTTATGGTGACTTGTAAAAAAAAAAGGCATAATACATAAATATGTCTTTTAACTTGACCTCATTTCACATTTACGCCCTCCAACTTTGGGTGTGTACAAGCAGACACTTAAACTTGTATAAAGTTGAACAAGTAGATACATGAGTCCTATGTGGCATAATACACGTAGGATACAAATTGTCATGTAGGATGCCACATAGGACGTGTGTGTCTATTTGTTCAATTTTATACAAGTTTAAGTGTCTACTTGTGCACACCCAAAGTTTGAGGGCATAAATATAGTGCAAGTGACGGTAGCGCTGAAGCTAGAAAAAAAAAAACTAGAGACAAAGATCCGTGCCTTGCACGGCCCTGGAGTTAATTTTTTTTAAGCAATTTCACTAAATGATTTAAATTTTCTTATTAAGTATAAATATTTACAAATATTATTAACATTGTAAATTTTAAGTGGTATTAATTAAAATATATTATATATGTTTGTGTCCGAATCATTTAACTTATACAAGTTATTATATAGATGTACAATAAAACCTCACAAAATTAATACTCGGTAAATTAATAATTTTTTTAAGATAATAATTTTCTTCGGTCCTGACTTGGGCCAATGGTAAAAATCACTCATTTCAATAAGATGATATATTTTCAGAAGACCCCTACATAAATATATGATCTCATTGATATTATAAATTAAAGATTCTCTAAAAGTATAAATATAAGAAATATGATTCTATTGTTTTTTGTTAAAATTTAAATCTAGTAGAAACTCTTCTCTAACTTTTCTTATTGCATTCAAAAGTTTAGGTATTGCCGCGACCGCAAATCTTTTTGAGTGCATATGGAATGATCTCTTTTGTACTCACATAAGACTTTACGTATTTGATATGTCATTGTTGATTTTTTGACACAACTGAGAAGCCATTTTTGGATATGATTTGAAGAAATTTTCTGTGTTTCTTATATAGTTTATTCTTTCACCATCATACATCGAATGTTTTGAGTAAAGATACAATGAATAATATTAGATTATTAAGAAATAATGAACATTATGTATAATGAATTTATTTTTATAATGAATTTATTTTTACAATGAATAATTGGATTCTTAAATTTATTTTATAATGAATGATTTAACAAAAAAATATGTTACAATGAATCATACGCATACATTGTACTTTATGTATAATGAATTTGTTTTAATGAATTGAATAAATATGATACATAATTTAGTAACATACAACAATTTGATGTATTCATTATACTTTATGTATAATAAAAAAAAATATATCAATTCAATAAATATGATACATAAATTAGTAAGATACAATTATTTTAATGTAGTCAAAATTAACCTTCATTAAATCACCAAACACTCTTTAAATTAATAAATATTAATTTATCGATTAAATAATACATCTACAAAATAATAATATTTCATGGTCCCACTTATATTAATTTAGTGAGGTTTTACTGTATTTGTATGGTTGTAAATCATCTCATTAAGTATAAAATAAATACCTACAATTATTATTAAAATTGTAAATTTAAAATAATGTTGATTAAAATAATTTGAAATTTAAATTAAATTATATATATATATATATTTGTTATAGTAAATCATTTCTTCTTTTCTTTTTTTGAAAACCTCTTGATATGGAGCCAAGAGCTCTGTCATAACTATATGGAATTCGAAAGAAAAAAGTTGCTTCTCTTATTTAATAAGAGACTAAAGTGCAGAGCTGTAAAAAATCATGTATATATATAAAAGAGAATCCTAGTCCCGCTTAGGTGGCGCCACCACAAATCTAGATTTCCTTTTAATTATTTTTTTTCAAAATTAGTTTCATGAAAAATTGTGACTTTTATTTAAAGTTGTGACTTTCATGAAAAGTTGTGAATTTTATGAACAGCTGCGACATTTATGAAAAGTTGTGACTTTTATGAAAAGTTGTGACTTTTATGAAAAGTTGTGACTTTTATGAAAAGTTGTGACTTTTATGAAAAGTTGTGACTTTTATGAAAAGTTGTGACTTTTATAAAAGGTTATAATATTTCCGAAGGGTTGCAACTTTTCTAAATAGTTGTGACATTTCCAATAAGGCACAATAAACATTTGTTCACACTACCCTTTTAATTTATTTATTTCCAAAATTAGTCTATCCCTTTCATGAAAAGTTGTGACTTTTATGTAAAGTTATGACTTTTATGAAAAGTTATGACTTTTATGAACAGTTGCGACTTTTATGAAAAGTTGTAACTTTTATGAAAGGTTGTGACCTTTCCGAAGGGTTGTAACTTTTCCAAATAGTTGTGACCTTTCCGATAAGGCACAATAAACATTTGTCCACACTACCCTTTGTTGTCTATAAATAGAGGGATTTCCTCTCATTTTAAAACAACGAAAATTCTGAACTACTTCTTCATCTTCTACACAATTAAATATTCATGTACTTTGCTCCTGTTGAGTGGCTCACTGACACCATTGTTTTGTATCAATACACTTGTGAATAGAATCGTTCTATTCTGAGAGAATTTATTCCTTTAAACATCGGGTACTAGAGGGGAATAATTTCCATAAGGGGACATTGTGCATTCAGTGGGCTCGATTTTTTCCTTTCTGTTTCATTCTATTGTTATAGATCCTGATATGTTTTTTTTACAGTCATTAATTTATGCTTATGTTATTAAGGATAAATGATAAGATGTTATAATTTTATTTTTCCTTTACATTATTATTGTTCGTTACTACGTAATCTTGTATGTAAGATAATATAGTGTTTTAGTTTTAATAATTTATAGGCTTTAAGTATTGTTTTATAAATTTCGTGATATTAAATTCTCGCGCGAGGCGCGGATAATTTTACTAGTAAATAAATAAATGAAGTAATAAGCCACCAAAAGAAAACCAAAAATAAATAAATTAATATGTAATTTCAAAAATACCCTTACTATCCTAAGCTCCTCACTTTAGTCTTTTACTCCCTCTGTCTCTAAATACTTGTCTACTTTTGAATTGATACACATATTAAGAAAACAATGATTGACATAGTGACTTAACATTTTACCAGTATTAATTATGAAGTGGATGAATTAAAAATTTAAGATTTTCAAGAAGTTCTACCTTTTTCAAAATTAATTAATTGAGAGTATAATAAGTAAAAAAAATTCTCCTTTCTTGATTTGTCAAAATGAACAAGTAAAAAGAGATAATTAAAAAAGGAGAATTGGACAAGTAATTAAGGATAGAGGGATTATTAAATAAGAGAATAAATTGTTCATTTAATTCTAGTTATTGGGACAAGCTAAAATTTGAAGTCCAATGTGCTTTTGAAAAAAAAAGAAGACATTATTGTGTTGAGCCTAGTGGTGGTAAATGGGAGGGTTGAGTTAAATTTGAGCGGGTTGAAAATAGGTCAACATAAAATATGTAATAATTCAACCCGCTCTTATTTGATATGGGTAAAAATGAATTGGATCACAAATGGATTGGGTAAATACAAGTTTACCCATATTTTCATTAGTAAATAGTACTCTACTTTAAGAATTCAACATGGAGAAAATATTTTAGTCTTATTTTTGTATGAAAAATGTTAAAAATACTTCATTTAGTTTTATTGTATCATAAAAGTCAAAAAAAAAATCTTATAACTTTTCAATATAAAATAAATTTACGTAATAACAGGGGAAATATTTTTAATTTCAAAGAAAATAAATATTTGCATTTTAGGACTAAAACATGCTTAATTCACTTTAAGGAATATCAATACTAGTACATGATATGCTTATTTTATACTATTATTTGTTATCCATTATAAATTTAAACAAATAAAAATATATAATTATAATTAACAAAATAATGTACATTTAAAATATATATTTTTTGGAGGGTCAAAGATTTCAACTTTTCAATTATAGAGAAGAGTAATTAGTTTTATAAAAGAACATCAAAAGGAAGAGAAGTAACAATATTTTTAGTGATATTATGAATTTTGAGTGAATAAAGTTGGAAGTTTAACCCATTTGGTGAATCCATATTTGCACATAGTTTACCCATATTTTTATGGAAAAATTACTTAACTACACAATTTTTCTTTCCATATTCTCTAAAATTCTCTACCATTTCAAAATATTACAAAAATCCCTATTTTCCTTTCTTTCTCTCCTTTTCTAGATACATTACTCACAACCCTCTAACCCAACGATTTTTTGTTCCTATTTTCACGCCTGAAATCACTCTCACAGATCAACAATTGCCTTCATCACTCCATTTTTGAATTTCAAATCTATTCTCTCTCCAGTTCATCGATTTCTAGTTCCTAAAGAGGTAGAACTATTTTTCTTCATCAATTTTTTTTTCTTTTCAGTTCTTGAATTATCGTTTTTAAGTACTTGTCTAGGGGTGTACTTGTGCCTTATCCCATTTTTTTATGATGTTTGTACACTCTTTCTTTTGTTTAAAAATTCTGTCACATGACACTTCATGTGGCAAAATAATTAATAAATTAATATTACGTTAAAGGTTAAAGGTTAAAACTATTATCGTATGAATTAGTTTATTCCAACTGTGACAACCATCATCTTCTTCTCTACCTTCTTAGATGTGATCTCATCTCTGATGTGACACCGATATTTTATACTTGAAAGTGGAGAGTTTAGGATTTTAAAGAAGTTAATTAAAAATATATTATAAAATTAATGCGTCAACAAATAAACTGTTATATATTTCAGATTAATGAAAAATTTACGGAGATACACATCTAGAAGTATTTCTAGACAAACATTTGGTCTAGTCAACATGTAGGTGTGTTTCCCTAATCATTGAGTGATAGTTCAAGTAGGAAACTCACACTCTCAATAGTTCAGGTAGAAAACTCATACTCTCAATAGTTTAGATATGAAACTCAATAATGTGGGATAGTTTAGTGTGATTTTGACGTCACACGAGTAAAATTTTTATGGACAAATGCATCTAGAAGTGTTTGTAGACAAACATTGGTCTAGTCAACGTTTACGTGTGTTTCTCTAACCATTGAGTGATACTTTAGGTACAAAACTCACATTTCTGATGATTTAGGCATGAGACTAAAAAAACAAATGAGATAGTTTAGATGTGTTTTTGATACTCAACTCTAAATCTTTTATGAAACGTGTATATATTAAACATATTTTATTAATTGTACTTTCGAACTCTAAATTTCATTATTTAATACTACCCAAGATCATTTGGTAGGTGGAATATAGTGGGATATCTGACCTATCCCTTAAGGGTAACATTTGAAAAAATAGTGTTTTCTATGTCCCAATTTATATAATACATTTTTTTTAGTTCGTTCAAAAAAGAATAACACATTTTACATTTAGTAGGCGTTTAGACATGCGATTTTACATCATGAGATGAAATCAACGTTTGGACATGATATGAAGTCTCAAATTTTCCAAAAAATTTGATTTGAGAATTTCATATCATAACTTCACATTTTTCAAATATAAAATTTGACCCACAAATTTATATTTTATATAAAAAAAAGACCACCATTTATATTTACCAACTATTTATTTCATATGTAAATGAAATTTATAGTTGATATTAGTACTCTTATCGATTTTTAAATCATTTAAATTGGATATAACCATTACTCTCTCCAATCAAATTTATAGTTGATAGTATTACTCTTACCAACATTAAAATCATTTATGGATCAAACTTTTCTTAGTAATCTACCACGAACCCAATCTGGCGCAACTTAGCCAATTCTCCTAACTTCTGACTTCTGATTTGTGGCCCAAAACGAAGGTTATAATAACGTTTGAACTCATCCCAAGATGGTTTAGGAATATCTGTCTCTAATTGAAGAAACCAAAGTTGTGCATTCCCCCTCCAAATGAAAAGAAGCAAGTCTAACTTTTTCTTTATCTGGAGTCTGTTCGTGTCGAAAGAAGTGGTCATATCTGTTCAGCCATCCCAAAGGATCCCCTTGGAAAGTAAATCGTGAAAAATCAAACTTTGTATACCTAGGAATGATGGAACTTCCTCCTGCATTTGATGTTGACCCTCCTGCCACTCCACTTTTACCCTTCCAACCCCGATTCTGACTGGTATGTTCAGTTGATTCAGAATCAACCTTCGAATTC
>JAJONR010003795.1:0-48797 GCA_029582245.1 Solanum etuberosum
TGTAGAACTCGTGTAGTCAAGTTTAAATTCCCAAATGAGCCTGTCCTAGAGTTGAAAGGGGGAAATTTTATGCCAAAGGGTCAGTTTGTCTCTTGACTTAAAGCTAGAAAGATGATCTCTAAGGGTTGAATTTACCATCTAGTTAAGGTTAGGGATGTAAATTCTAAAAACCTTACTCTTGATTCGTTCCCCGTTGTGAATGAGTTTTCGGATGTGTTCCCTAATGATTTACCCGTTATTCCTCCAGAAAAGGAAATAGACTTTGGTATTGACCTTCTCTCAGATACGTAACCTATTTCTATTCCTCCTTACTGATTGGCTTCGACAGAACCAAAAGAGTTGAAAGAACAATTTAAAGATTTGTTGGATAAGGGTTTCATTCAACTGAGTATCTCTCCATGGGGTGCTCCAGTTTTGTTTCTTAGAAAGAAGAATGGTTCTCTCCTGATGTGAATAGACTATCGACAGTTCAACAAGGTTACAGTTAAGAATAAGTATCCTCTCCCAAGGAGAGATGACTTGTTTGACCAACTTCAAGGGGCGAGTTACTTTTCCAAGATTGACCTTTGGTTGGGTTATCACCAATTGAGGGTGAAAGAAGATGAAATTCTGAAGATGACTTTTTGAACTCGGTATGGTTATTATGAGTTTTTGGTAATGTTGTTTGGTTTGACTAATCCTCCGGCGACATTTATGGATTTGATGAATACGGTGTTTAAACAATGCCTTGTTATGTTTGTGATTGTGTTCATCGATGATATATTAATATATTTGAGGAGTGAGGATGATCACATGAATAATTTGATGATTGTGTTGCAAATTCTCAAGAACCAACAACTCTTTGCGAAGTTTAGCAAATGTGCGTTTGGGTTAAGGTCTGTGGCTTTTCTTGGTCATATTGTTTCAAGTTAGGGTATTGAGGTAGATCCTAAGAAGACGGATGCGGTTAAGAGTTGGCCTACACCTCTATCCCCTACGGATATTAGAAGCTTCTTGGGTTTGGCTAGTTACTACAGAAGGTTTGTTGATGGATTTTCATCGATATCCTCTCCATTGACAATATTGACTCAAAAGAAGGCTAAGTTCATATGGTCTGAAGCATGTGAAAATAGTTTTCACGAATTGAAGGATAAATTTACTTCCACTTTTGTGTTGACTTTACCGGAAGGGACTGACGGTTTGTTTGTTTATTGTGATACCTCGAGAATTGGACTAGGATGTGTGCTTATGCAAAATGGAAAAGTTATTGCCTATACCTCAACGCAACTTAAGATTCATGAGAAAAATTATCCTACCCATTAACTTGAACTAACGGTGGTTTTTTTACCTTAGAGATTTAGAGACATTATTTGTATAGTGTTCATGTGGATGTCTTTACCGACCATAAGAGTTTACAATATGTGTTTAATTAGAAGGATCTAAATCTTTGCCAAAGAAGGTGGCTTGAGTTATTGGTGGATTATGATATGACTGTTCTAGATCACCCCGGTAAGGCGAATGTAGTGGCGAAAGCTCTTAGTCGATTATCTATGGGTCGTGTTGCTCACATCGAAGATGATAAAAAGGAGTTGGTTCGATATGGTCATAGATTGGCCTGGTTGGGTGTTCAGTTAGTAGACTCTACCAAGGGTGGTGTTATGGTCCACAATGGGTCAGAATTGTCTTTTGTGGCAGATGTGAAAGCAAAGCAAGGTCTTGATTCGACTTTTGTTGAATTAAAGGAAGCGGTGTTTAAAAAGTGCATTGAGGATTTCTCTCAAGGGGGAGATGGAGTAGTTAGATATCAAGGGCGTTTCTTTGTTCCTAATGTAGACAACTTGAGAGAACAGATCTTGTCAGAAGCCCATAGTTGTCAATATTCCATTCTCTCGGGAGCCACCAAGATATATCGTGACTTGCGGGAGAGTTATTGGTGGAATGGGATGAAGAAGGATATTGCGGGATTTGTAGCAAAATGTCCCAATTGTCAATAAGTGTAACACCCCAAAAATTTGTAGGTTAAACTAGAGCTTAACATGAGGGTTAGAGTCGTAAACGTACCTCCCTGTACCATAAAATAAATGCTTTCGTGTTAGAAGGTCAAGGTTCAAACCCCTAGGACCCACCATGGGTCCTTTAGGAGAACCCTTGGAAAAACTGTCTGTCAGTGACCGATGGAGGGAACTCATACCTCGTGGGTCAGCCCACGCCCCGTGGGTGAGGGGTCGTGGGTCAAGGCCTCAGAAACAGGCTCCAGTAACTCACCCACGGTTCACCAGCACGCCACGTGGGTCCATCCACGGACTGTGGTCGTGTGGCCGACTGTGAACAATTTTGGTGAGTTAGTTGAGGGGTACTTTGGGGTTTTCCGATTTTAGTTAACATTAAATGACGTCGTTTTACACTAAATTAGACTAACTATATAATGATTTAAGACCCCCAAATTAAGTCATCTTCGTCATAATTCCAAAATCCCAAATCAAAACCAACTTTTCCCAAAAAATTCTCTCTCTAGAACTTCAAGGAAGAAGAAGAAGAAAGTGGAAGGTAGGGTTGAAGGAGCAGGCTTTTCTACTCAAATTTGCTGAAATTGATAGCTAAGGTATGGTATTCCTTCATCCATGGATAGTCTTCATCCATGGAGTCCTTCCGAACTCAATTTCAAAACTAGTAATTCCCAAAAAGCTAGGATTTTACTCCAACTCATTGATTCCTTTCAAAAATGATTATAATGATTTAATTACTTTATATTATGATTGAATTGAGGATTTATTATTGTTTTTATGTTGAAATCCCCAAGAATCCATGAAATCCCCATATTCTCAATTTATGACCTTGTGATGTGGGTGAATTGATGAAAGAAGGATATTATGAGATTATGCTTGTAGTAATTGAGTTATTTGAATTATGTTATTAACCATGTCTAATGTAGTAATTCTAGATGTGTTGATTGAGATTAGCTTTAACCTTTTAAACGGCAAGACATGATATAATGCATGAATTATGAAGGTTATGTATATGTTATAAGACCACTTTGAGAGTGAAGTGTCCATGATTACGATAATGTTGTTGTGTTGATTGAAAGGCTATTCTCATGAACACATCATGAACATAATGTGAAAGGTTTTATCAGAATATTATGATTCTAAGGTTGAAAGGCAATTCTCACCTAATTGAATCTAATGTTATATGTGGACATGGACGTTGAAAGGTTATTCTCATGCATGATATAATGAGCTATCTTAATGAAAAAAGTTATGACTTACTAAGGACTTTGTGGAATAAATGCTTAGCACCGAGAGGATATTGTTATGAGATGGAAGCTCCCCTGTCAGAAAGGGCAGGTTTCTAGGAACAATCTCTTGAGATGAAAGCTCCCCCGTCAAAAGGCAGGTTTCTAGTAGCAATCTCCTTATTCCATAACTTTGTGCCCCCATAGGTCTTTATCTAGTGGATCCACCTAAAATCTAACAAACCACGGTCTTACCTTAGGCAAGTAGGAAAACCTTTTTCGGTGTGGGCAACACCGGATTCCATGTTAAGCTCACATGGTCTATGTCGGTTAAGGCTTATTCCCACTATGGCAACAATATGAACAAGAACATGAATTATGAACTATGGTTACTCAAGAAGTTTTACTTAGCATGGGTGGGATTATGGGATCTTATTCATGCATTGCATAAGTATACTTTGAGGGTAATTATGGTATGTTTCTCTTATGATATGATGATATATCTAATGAACATGCTTATGACTTATGTTTTTCCATTATCTTCAAAATGATGCTTTAACTTGGTAAATTGCATGCATTCAACTAAAATGTCCCTTTTAGCATGTTTTCAAGGTTTATATGCATGGCTATCATACTTAGTGCATTTTTGTACTAATCCATATTTTCCTATACTTTTCCAAAGTGTAGGGTCCGGCTCTTAAGGTGGTCATCATTTGGTTCAAGCTTGGATTTGACTATTCTCCTAGCTTGTGGTGAGTCCTCATGATTCGAGGATGGATGTGACACTTGTAGTTTTATTTCTAGTATTTCCTTTAGGACTATTTTGTATGGGTTGTGTCCCTTTTCATTTGAACTATTGTAATAGATGGCTATATTGAGACAAGTCTAGACTTCCGCTTTCCTTTATAAATATTTTTTACTTGAAATTTGTTTTCTTCCCTTTATTGTTCTATGCTTATGTTATGATATGTTAAGTGGCTTACATGATTCCTTTCGGGGTTCTATGTTCCTTGTTACATGTAGGGGGTACCCCTGGGTCGTGACAAACTTGATATCAGAGCCAGGTTTAGAATGATTCTAGGATGATGTCTCATAAGCCACGTCTAGTAGAGTCTTGTTCATAAGTGTGAAGCGCGCCACATTTATGAATGGGAGGCTACAAGATGATTAAGGAACTACACTTCTTTCATTACTCATAAGTTATGCCTTAGAGTTTAACTTTATAAAGTCTCTCTCCTAGTCCTTCTCTTGTGTCTTCAGGATATGAATACACGAAGGGCTAACGCTAGAAGGATGGAAGATGAGAATGTGAATCAAGGAGCTCCTCCTTAAGCTAATCAAGCTCCGGTTGATCCCGTGGTTGAGAATGTTACCTATGTGGAGTTTAGATCTACTATCCAAATGTTGGCTCAAGTCGTGACGGCTCAAGCTAATAGAGAAGTGGTAGCTCCGGTGAATACTAATGTGGCTGCTTCAATGGTTAGGGATTTTTCTAGAATGAACCCTCCCAAATTTCATGGCTCCAAAGTTGAAGAGGATCCTCAAGAATTTGTGGAAGAGGTTTATAAAATACTTGAAATTATGGGGGTGACTTCGGTAGAGAAAGCAGAGTTAGCCGCTTACCAATTGAAGAGTGTTACTCAAGTATGATATACGTAATGGAAGAACAGTAGGCCGGTAGGAGAGGGTCCCATAGAGTTGGAAGTGTTTAAATCGACGTTTCTTGATAGGTTATTTCCCCGAGAGTTGAGGGAAGCTAAGGTGGAAGAGTTCATTAAACTTTGCCAAGGAAGTATGAGTGTGAAAGAGTATTCCCTAAAATTCACTCAATTGTCCAAGTATGCTCCGACTATGGTAGCGGATTCGAGGGATGAGATGAGTAGGTTTTTGACTGGTGTGTCCGACTTGGTTGAAGAAGAATGCCATACAGAAATTCTCCATCATGACATGGATATCTCAAGGCTTATGGTGTACGCCCAACAAATTGAGGAGTCCAAACTCAAGAAAAAGAATAGAGAGGTGAAAAGAGCTAGAACTGGTGATGGGAACTTTTCCAATGCTAGGTCCGATGGACAAGGTCGACCAAGGTTTAAATAAAGGTTCTCCAACCAAGGTTCTTTAAATGCTTCCCCAAGGGTCAAAAAGGATAGGGTGTCTAACCCTAAGCCTCAAGGGGGCAATGGTAGTGGATCTTCTATGACGAGGCCTACTTGTGCTAAGTACGGCAAGAAACATGATGGTAAGTGCCTAGCTGGCTCAAAAGTTTGTTTTGGTTGCGGTAAGAGTGGTCATCAATTGAGGAATTTCTCAACACTTTCGGTTAAGGGAAAGGAGGGCAAGCAAGCTCCTCCAAGCGGTTCAAACTCTAATGCTCCAAAGCAAATCTGCTTTTATGCTCTTCAATCCCGAGGTGACCAAGAGAGCTCCCCGGATGTGGTGACCGGTATGTTAAAAGTCTTTCTTATTGATGTGTATGCCTTGTTAGATCCCGGTGCTACTTTGTCCTTTATGACACCTTCTGTGTCCATGAAGTTTGATATGCTCCCCAAAGTATTATTAGAACCCTTTTTGGTTTCTACCCCGGTTGGTGATTCTGTGGTGGCTAAGAGGGTTTATAGAAGATGTCCTATTTCCTTGTCCCATAGAGTTACTCTTATTGACTTGGTAGAACTTGACATGTTAGACTTTGATGTGATTTTGGGTAAGGATTGGTTGCATGCATGTTATGCCTCTATTGATTGTAGAACTCGGGTGGTTAGATTCCAATTTCTGAATGAACCTATCTTAGAGTGGAAAGGAGGAAATTCAATGCCTAGAGGTCAATTTGTGTCTTACCTTAAAGCTAGAAAGATGATCTCGAAAGGTTGCTTTTACCATGTTGTTAGGGTGAGGGATGTAGATTCTGCAACTCCTTCTCTTGAGTCGGTCCCCGTGGTTGATGAGTTCCGGAAAGTTTTCCCCGATGATTTTCCCGATATTCCTCCCGAGCAGGAAATAGATTCTGGTATTGACCTTCTTCCAGATACGCAACCTATCTCTATTCCTCCTTATAGAATGGCTCTGGCCAAGTTAAAGGAGTTGAAAGAACAGTTGAAGGATCTATTAGACAAGGGTGGTGTCATGAACCATATTGGTTCCGAATCTTCCTTTGTGATGGATGTGAAGTCTAAGCAATGCCTTGATCCTATATTAGTTGAGTTAAAAGAA
Organism: Solanum etuberosum; assembly: GCA_029582245.1. Taxonomy (NCBI): domain Eukaryota; kingdom Viridiplantae; phylum Streptophyta; class Magnoliopsida; order Solanales; family Solanaceae; genus Solanum; species Solanum etuberosum. Next base: position 6,419 of record JAJONR010003795.1, read on the forward strand.
TCGGTATTCAAGAAGTCTGTTGAGGCTTTCTCCCAAGGGGTAGATGGGGTGCTTAGGTACCAAGGTCGGTTATGTGTTCCGGATGTTGATGGTTTTAGGGAATAAATTTTAGAAGAAGCCCATAGTTCACAGTATTCTATTCATCCGGGAGCCACCAAGATTACTGTGATATATGGAAAGTCTATTGGTGGAACGGAATGAAGAAAGATATTGTGGATTTTGTGGCCAAATGTCCGAATTATCAACAAGTTAAGGTTGAGCATCAAAGGTCGGGAGGCTTATCCCAAGACATAGGTATTCCCATTTGGAAGTGGGAGGATGTAAATATGGATTTTATTGTGGGTTTGCCTCGCGCCCGAAGGCAACATGATTCTATTTGGGTCATTATAGATCAGATGACAAAATCAGCCCACTTTATTCCCGTCAAAGTTTCTATTTCTGCGGTAGACTATGCCAAATTGTATATAAGAGAGATAGTGAAGTTTCATGGGGTTCCTTTGTCTATTATTTCAGATCAGGGTACACAATTTACTTCTCACTTTTGGAAGTCATTCCAAAAAGGGCTTGGTACTAAGGTTAAGCTTAGCACGACTTTTCATCCCCAAACCAATGGGCAAGCGGAGCGTACCATCCAAACATTAGAAGATATGTTAAGGGCATGTGTTATAGACTTCAAAGGTAATTGGGATGACCACTTGCCTTTAATAGAGTTTACCTATAATAATAGCTATCACTCAAGTATCGGTATGGCTCCTTTTGAAACCTTGTATGGTAGGAGATATAGGTCTCCGGTTTGTTGGTTTGAGGTGGGTGAAATTGATTTGATAGGTTCTAACCTAGTTTATGAATCCATTGAGAAAGTTCAGCTTATTCGAGAGATGTTGAGAACGGCTCAAAGTAGACAAAAGTCTTATGCCGATGTGAGAAGAAGGGATCTACAATTTGAAGTTAATGATTGGGTATATTTGAAAATTTCACCCATGAAGGGTGTGATGAGATTTGGCAAGAAAGGGAAACTTAGTCCCCGGTATATAGGCCAATACCAAATTTTGAAACGTATTAGGAAGGTTTCCTATGAGTTGGACTTGCCAAATTAGTTGGCTCCGGTTCATCCGGTATTTCATGTTTCTATGCTTAAGAAGTGTATTAGAGATCTGGTGTCTAGTATTCCCCTAGAAGGGTTGGGAGTTGACGAAAGTCTTTAATTTGAAGAGATTTCGGTAGGGATCTTAGACCCATAAGTTAAGAAATTGAGAAACAAAAAAATAGCTTCCGTAAAGGTTTTATGGAGGAATCACTTAGTTGAGGGTGCTACTTGGGAGGCCGAGGCCGATATGAAGTCCCGATACCCTCATCTCTTACCTTCTACTCCTATTCAAGCTTAAGGTAAGTAGTTCCTCTTGAGTTTTAGTGTTTTGGGAGTCATGTGTGTTATATGTGTTTTTCCATGATTTCCTTATGTTATGCATGTTCTTGATGGAATTCATGTTTAGTAAGAAAATGAGTTTTTGTGATTGATTTTCCTCATGTTGTTGTGCATTGAGTATGAGTTGCCTAATTGACTTCATGCGATGAATTGATGAACATGCTTTAGTATGCTTTTGAGAGTAATTTCATATTGGCTCATTGATATTGTGTTGAGCATGCTTTTAGTTGGAGAAGGTAGTTCCTCCTATGATTATGAGAAATGTTGAGTTTTCATTCATAATGGGTTGTTAGATGTAGTTCCTACTCCCTTGTGATGCATTGATTATGTTTGAGTTGGAGTTGAAGTTTCCTCCTTTGAATTGTGCATTATTTTGATGTTGCGTGCATGATGGGCTGCTAGTTTTGAGTCTTTACTTCCATAAGGTGTCTAGATTATCATTCGAGGACAAATGTTCTCAAGGGGGAGATATTGTAACACCTCGAAAACTAGTATGCTAAACTAGAGCTTAACATGAGGGTTAGAATCGTAAGCGTACCTCCCTGTATCATAAAATAAATGTTTTCATGTTAGAACGTCAAGGTTCAAACCCCTAGGACCAACCATGGGTCCTTGAGGAGAACCCTTGGAAAAACTACCTGGTAGTGACCCACGGAGGGGACTCACGCCTTGTGGGTCAGCCCACGACCTGTGGGTGAGGGGTCGTGGGTCCAGGCCTCAGAAACAGGCTCCAGTAACTCACCCACGGTTCACCAGCACGCCACGTGGGTCCATCCACGGACCGTGGTCGTGTGGCCGTGGATGGTCACCTGTGAACGGTTTTGGTGAGTTAGTTGAGGGGTACTTTGGGGTTTTCTAGTTTTAGTTAACATTAAGTGACGTCGTTTTACACTAAATTAGACTAACTATATAATGATTTAAGACCAAAAATTTAAGCCATCTTCCTCATAATTCCAAAATCCCAAATCAAAACCAACTGTTCCCCAAATATTCTCTCTCTAGAACTTCAAGGAAGAAGAAGAGAGTGGAAGCTAAGGTTGAAGGAGCAAGCTTTTCTACTTAAATTCATTGGAATTCATAGCTAAGGTATGGTAGTCCTTCATCCATGGAGTCTCTCCAAACTCAATTTCAAAACTAGTAATTCCCCAAAAGCTAGGGTTTTACTCCAAGTCATGGATTCCTTCCAAAAATGATTGTAATGATTTAATTACATTATATTATGATTTAATTGAGGATTTATTATTGTTTTTATATTGAAATCCCCAATAATCCATGAAATCCCCATATTCTCAATTTATGACCTTGTGATGTGGGTGAATTGATGAAAGAAGGATATTATGAGATTATGCTTGTAGTAATTGAGCTATTTGAATTATGTTATTATCCATGTCTAATATAGTAATTCTAGGTGTATTGATTGAGATAAGCTCTGACCTTTTAAAAGGCAAGACATGATATAATGCATGAATTATGAAGGTTATGTATATTGTTTAAGAACACTTTGAGAGTGAAGTGTCCATGATTATGATAATGGTGTTGTGTTGATTTAAAGGCTATTCTCATGAACACATAATGAACATAATGTGAAAGGTTTTCTCACAATATGATGATTCTAAGGTTGAAAGGCAATTCTCACCTAATTAAATCTAATGTTATATGTGGACATGGATGGTGAAAGGTTATTCTCACACATGATCTAATGAACTATCTTAATGAAACAAGTTATGACTTAATAAGTACTCTGTGGGATAAATTCTTAGCACCGAGTAGATATTGTTATGAGATGGAAGCTCCCTCGTCAGAAAGGGTGGGTTTCTAGGAACAATCTCTTGAGATGGAAGCACCCCCTTCAGAAAGGGCGAGTTTCTAGTAGCAATCTCCTTATCCCATAAACTATGTGCCCCCATAGGTCTTTAGCTAGTGGATCAACCTAAAAGCTAACAAACCATGGTCTTACCTTAGGCAAGTAGGAAAACCCTTTTCGGTGTGGGCAACAACGGATTTCATGTTAAGCTCACATGGTCTATGTCAGTTAAGGCTTATTCCCACTATGGCAACAATATGAACAAGAACATGAATTGCACGAGTAGACTTTGAGGGTACTTATGGTATGTTTCTCTTATGATATGATGATCTATCTAATGAACATGCTTATGACTTATGTTTTTCCATTATCTTCAAAATGATGCTTTAACTTGGTAAATTGCATGCATTCAACTAAAATGTCCATTTTAGCATGTTTTCAAGGTTTATATGCATGTCTATCATACTTAGTGCATTTTTGTACTAACCCATATTTTCCTATACTTTTCCCAAGTGTAGGGTCCGGTTCTTAAGGCGGTCATCATTTGGTTCAAGCTTGGATTCGACTATTTTTCTAGCTTGTGGTGAGTCCTCATGATTCGAGGACTGATGTGACACTTTTAGTTTCATTTCTAGTATTTCCTTTCGGTCTATGTTGTATGGGCTGTGTCCCTTTTCATTTGAACTATTGTAAAAATGGCTATATTGAGACAAGTCTAGACTTCCGCTTTCCTTTATGAAAATTTTCGACTTGAAATGTGTTTTCTTCTCTTTATTGTTCTATGCTTATGTTAGGATATGCTAAGTGGCTTACATGGTGCCTTTCGGGGTTCTATGTGCCTTGTTACATCTAGAGGGTACCCCTGGGTCGTGACAACGAGTGAAAGTTGAGCATCAGAAACTGGGAGGTTTGGCCCAAGACATTAGCATTCCTAGCTGGAAATGGGAAGTTTTGAATATGGACTTCATCATTGGATTGCCTCCCACCCGGTGACAACATGACTCGATTTGGGTTAAAGTAGATCGAATGACGAAATCAGCTCATTTCAATCCCGTTACGATTTCTTATTCGGTGGAGGATTATGCTAAGTTGTACTTGAGAGAAATGGTCAAGTTGCATGGAGTTCCTTTAACTATTATCTCTGATCGAGGTACCCAATTCACTTCTAAGTTTTGGAAATCTTTTCAAAAGGGTCTTGGTACTCGTGTTAAGCTTAGTACGGCCTTTCATCCACAAACCGATGGGAAAGCGGAGCGTACTATCCAAACTTTGGAAGATATGTTGAGAGCTTGTGTGATTGATTTCAAAGGTAATTGGGATGATCATTTGCCTTTGATTGAGTTTGCATATAACAATTCACTCAATTATTATGGCTCCATTTGAGGCATTGTATGGTAGGAGGTGCAGATCTCCTATAGGTAGGTTGGTTTGAAGTAGGTGAAATTACTTTGATAGGCCCAGAATTGGTATAGGAGGCTATGTAAAAAGTTTGACTTATTATAGAAAGATTGAAAACGGCCCAAAGTCGGCAAAAGTCATATGCCAATGTTACAAGAAGAGATCTTGAGTTTAATGTGAATGATTGGGTTTATTTGAAAATTTCACCCATGAAGGGTGTAATGAGGTTTGACAAGAAAGGGAAGCTTAGTCCCCGTTATGTAAGCCCATACCAGATTTTGAGGGTTATTGTTAAGGTTGCTTATGAACTAGAATTGCCTTATGAATTTTCATCGGTGCATCTAGTTTTCCATGTTTCTTTGTTGAAGAAATCTATTGGTGATCCGACATCTATAGTTCCCTTAGAAGATTTAGGATTTAAGGAGAATCTTTCTTATGAGGAAGTCCCGGTTGAGATTTTGGACCGGAAAGTTAAGAAGTTGAGAAACAAAGAAGTTGCTTCCGTGAAAGTTTTGTGGAGGAATCGGTTTGCTGAGGGTCCTACTTGGGAGGCCGAGGCCGAGGCCGATATGATTTCCCATTATCCTCATCTTTTTCCTTCTACTCTTACTCTAGCTTGAGGTATTGAGTTCCTCATGATTTACTCTTTTGGTGTCATGTGTCGTAGATATTCCCATGATTTCCTCATTTATGCATGTTCATGAAAAGCTTGAATTTTGAGAAAATGAGTCAACTTGATTGATTTCTACATGTTTAGGTGCATTTGAGTATGAGTTTCATATAGAGTTCATGATATGATGTTGTGAACATGCTTTAGCTTGGAGTTGATGTTTCCTCCTCGGATATGTGAATTTATGAAATTGCATGCATGATGGGCTGTTAGATTTAGTTTCTACCTTCCTTATAATGTTTTGAATCTCATTCGAGGACGAATGATCCCAAGGGGGAGATAATGTAATGATACGCCCAAATTACACTTCTCTAAAGAAGTATAAGCGGTCGTTGCCAAATAAAGAACTCAACTTGTAGGTTGTGGTCAATCCCACGAGGAATATGGTTGAGACTTAAACTTACTCACTATTATATCCATTTAGTCAAACTATTTCCGAGAAAAGTAAACAGGGTTTTTTTATATTAAAATAACAGATTTTTGATTAAGTAACAAGTAAACAAGATTCAAAATTTGAGTTATCAATATGAGATGGAAACTAGGGTATATGTGTTCCCCACAAGCTCTTAACGCAATAATCCTAATAATAGTAACCCTTTCCTAGTGTTTGTCATGCAAGGTTGGTAAGTTAGGTATCCCTAAGTGATTGGTCCTCCAAGTAGGGAATTTCACCACGCAACTTGGGTCGACTACGGGTGTATGCTTTACTAACCCTTACCTTTACCCCAGATTAGTCATCATATCAATTTAGCTTAGTTTTCACCCTCACTTCAATTGAAATCAGACTATTAGATAGCATCCACTAAATCTCTGTTGTTTAATCCTTTTCTCATTCATTACCTCCTTGGTCCGGCAAGTAGGAACGAGGCGAGTTCTAACATTGGCCACCGTTAAAAAGACTTATAAATGAAAGGATTAACAATACATGCATAAAAACTATTCAAAAATTACTTAATTATTATTCATACTTTGTTAATTGCTCATGGTTCCCACAATCCTAGTTGTAGATTTAGCTACTCATGCTTGAGAATTCACAATTTATAATTAGGTTAGAAGAATTCAAGAACTTACGGTTAGAATATATGAAACCCGAAATCTTGAATTGAAATTCAAAGTGAAAATTGTAAAACCAACTTCCGGAAATTAAATTGCTAAGATTTCGCAAAATAATTCCAAAAGACCAAAAACTAAGACCTTACAATAATGTCTAACCCCCAAAAATGAGAATTACAACTCATATTTATAGAAAACAAATCCAAAACTAAGTAGGAAACAAAATAAGGAAATAATTTCTTCAGACACAATTTTGATCGACGCTTCGACCTACGGACTGTGGGTCGACCTACAGTCCGTAGGTTACCTTCGTGGTTCAGGTACTGGAACCTCAAATTGTCTGATCTCATCGACGGATGTGTAGGACGGTTCATCACTCGACCTACGTCCCGTCGTTGTCTCTGTGGTTCCATACTTGGTCATATTTCCTGAACTTGCACCTATGCTTGCCTACCTACGGTCCATGGATTGGACTACGGTCCGTCCTGCCACTTTGTGGTTTGAGTACTGAAACTCAGCTTCCTGACCAGGACCTACGACTACCCATCCACGGCCCGTCATTGGACCTACGGTCCGTTGTTGGCTCCGTCAGTGGCTCCTTCTGCACTTTTTAGCTCATATATCTCTCAACCGCTTCCGAACCAACTTCCTGCAAAGATTACATCAAAACCATCAATCCTAATAACAAAAAAGCCCAAGACACACACAAACTCTAAGTGAAACGCATCAAAAATATAATAAACTCATGGTATATCAACACCCTCAACTTGAACTTGTTGTTTGTCCTCAAGCGACACACTAACACTCTAAACGACACTTATGTAGAAGCAAACATACAAACTCAAGCAATCACATGACTTTCTCAATCAATTCCATCACTTAGTGCAAATATTTTAATCTAGACTCAACAAGCTAACTCATGTGGATCAAAACATGACATAGACAGACCAATAGACATCAAAACATACACTTTTCACAATCACCAAGGTACCAACTCTCCAACAATGTAACTAGTGCCCTCACTTCAAAAGAAATCCTTTTTCACACAATGAATCTGAATTCAAATTTAAGGATTCATTCAACACTCACGCTCAGAAGTGATTTCAAGTACAGTTAGTGCTCAATACCGTAGGCTTGCCCTTATTTTCACTGCATAGACTCTCTAATCTAGTCACTAGGATCACTATAGGACTTTCTTAGCTTGTAAAGTAGGCTCAGGGTCAGGTAGGGTATATTTGGGTACTTTTAGTGACTTTTCTGTCCTCCTTGACATTACATTGGATTTTTACCTCTTTCTCAACCAATTCTTGACATCTTTTTGTTTTCTGCTCTTTTCCTTGACTTTCTTCAGCACAAATGTGACTTTGACTTTATCGCTCTTATTTTTCACTTTTTTTTTCCTTCTTTGTTTTTTTTCTTTTTTTATGTTAACAATCTTCATCATTGTTATTTTTGTTTCATTTAAATTTAGTCACATATGTTTCTATCTTTTTCTTTCTTCCGCGCACAAGTCTTTTCATACCCTTTTCTTTCGGTTTCCTTTTTCGCAGCCACCCTAAACTTATGTATTTTGCATGAGTTGAGGTACACAATATCCGATGTCGGACCAGGGCCAAGATTAAGGTGAATTTTTTAATTAGACACCCTCAACTTAGGCTTTTGGCCTAAGTTAAGGTGCACATGTCCAAGGAGAGACCAGGGCCAAAACAATCTTTTAGGGAAGGTGAGTTAGGTGTATTGAAATAAGTGGTCTACATTAGGCTCAAACATTTGGATTAAAGGGAGCATTTATTTCTTTTGGTTAAATCATTTTAGGCTTTAGTGGACTCATTTGAACAAGGGCCTATGATCTTTTCCCAATTCATAGCCTAGATTGTCTTAACAGGACCAACGGGGCAAGTTCTATATTGGCAGACAATGCATGAACAAACAAGATCATCTCACACACACTTGGCACATTGTTTCATTACCGGATTATTGAATTACCCAGTTTAAGTTTTAGCTTAAGTCATGCTATCGTACCGGTTCCTTATCATGTCATATGGAGATCCAGCACATTTCAAAAAAATTGGACGGGTATCAATTTCATGCATCGTATGCCATCATGCTTTAATTTTTCTACTTACTTCTACACATACAATCCTAAACATGCCGATTCAACGTAAAAGTAAATCAGTCCCTTGGGGAAAAAGAACACAGGCAAGAAAACCCCAAGGGAGGGTTATCAGTTGGGTTACTCAGACTTCACCCTATCACTCACAACCCATTTACCCCACCCCCAAAAAAATATGGTTCAATTGCCCTCAATGCACAATAAAAAAGAAAAGTAAAGGATAAGGTGAAGCAAACCTGTGGCACATATGTGTCGAAGACGCATCAAGAGGTGGGTGGATCTGGTTTCCCAGAACCCGCTGGATCAGTAGTAGGAATGCCATCAGTGGCACCCTCATCAATAGGCGGAACACCCTCAGTAGTGCTCAACACGCCAGATGGGCCAACATCCACTTCACGGGCCCGTTGCTGCCTCATCGCCTCATCAGTAATCGACTGTTGTTGGGCTGCCTCTATCTATTGGTGCTCCTTTTTCCTTGCTCGTCTAACCTCCTCAGCGTCGGAAGTATGATCAGAATGGTGGCGCTTCCCAGAAGCATGGGAAGGATCGGGTGGTGGCATAGTGTCACTAAAGAGGGCAGTCATCACCACCTCATCCTCCTCAACCTCAGGTGTAGACTCCGGTACAACCTCAGTAGGGGCTAGCAGGGCATCAACATTACCCCGGAGCCTAGCAAACACCATCTGGAAAGTGGACACATCGATAGTCAGGGAAGGCCTCTCCAGGACTTTCAACTGAAATGCATCCAGGCGCATATGAACGGCCTGAATATTCCAATCCATCATGCGCTCCATACGGGCCTTAACTCCTCAACCGACCGCTGCATCCACAACCTCATATGCTGTAACAAGGTAGCCATTAGGTTCTCCAACTTCTGGACTCAGGCCAGAGGAACTAGAGTTGACCTGAAGGGGGAGTGGTGCGGGAAGAGCTCACAGCCTGACTAGTGGCAATAGAAGGTGGAGCATGTGCATCTGTAGTCGTGGGAGGAATGGCAGTGTCATCAACCTGGATCTTCTCCACATCAACAACAATATCAACACCTATGGGTGGTAGGTCAACCTGGGGATCCCTCCGCGGTGCAGCTAGGTTGGCATCATCTTGAATCAGGCCAACATCCATAGTCTTGGTAGCCTCCGTCAGTCTATCACAGTGCCAAATAGGCACAGAAGCAGCCCTGCATAGATGGAAGATGAGGCAAGGGAATGGCAAGGTGGTGGTGGTCTTGAAGGCCCTCTCATAGATCTCGGCGATCAAAATCCAGGTGAAATCTAGCTCCAGTCCTGCCATCAGTGATGCCAACATCACTGCCCTGTCCCAAGTAACCACGTTGTCCACCAGTGTAGGGGACAATCAAGTACGCACAACGGCCTAGAAGAACTTCGCAGTGAAGATCAGTGATTCCTTTATGATAGGCAAAGAAGGATTGCACATCCACTTGGTACGCTCCCCATCCTTAGAAATATGACGTGCCATCTAATGAAGCAACGTCTCCCTCTGCTCGGCATCCCTCTGAAATGCCCCGCTCTAAATAATGCCCATCCTGTAGTCATACTCTATTGTATTAATAGGCAGAGTGTGGGCTGGGCTATAAATGAAATGGCGGATAGTAGTCTTAGAGATGTCGACGGAAAAATTCCGCACGAACGTGGCCTGAAGTGGGGGCTGAGCTTCGGACTTGGCCCATTTAGATATGGCATTTTGGATAGTGGCGGCATAGGAGGCATAAAACTCTCTGGTCATCTCCTCGTTGTATGTCCCTTGGCTCCGTGCCATCCATTCACACATGTGCTTCTTGAATAGCTGCTCGATAGTGGGCACAGTGTTGAGGCTACCTGTCAGTACCCGGTGCTCCTCAGTAATAATACGGGCCAACTTCTGATGTTCATTCGGCATCTTGGAATGAGAGTAGATTTGGTACGGGCCCTCGACGAACCATCTGTTCGTCTTAGTGGCACTCGAGACTGGCTCAGCTTTGGGTGGTACAAGGGCATCAAAGGATGAAGTGGAAGCCCCTCTGGAACTTGAACCGGAATGGGACTTAGAGCCGGATGAAGCCCCCTCATCAGACTGGGGGGCAGTGACCTCGACCTCACCACTAGATGAAAGAATCTGCCTGGCCATGTTCCTCGTGGTCCGGGGGGCAGTAGGGGAGCCTCTAGTGGTCTCCGGTATGTACTCCTGATCAATATCCTCATCTAACGTTGGGAAGAGACGATTAATTTGGACTTGCCCTTCCTTGAGGAACATGAGCTTATTTCGAGGCCATGGTACCTGTAGAAGCTTAGTTAGTACCCAAAGAACACAAAAGGACCCATGAAATAATTTTAGAACATGAATCAGACTTAGACGAAAAAAATCAAAAATTCCAGACAGTAGCAGGTTTGGTGACCCACGGTGGGTACCTACAGTCCGTCGATGGAACGACGACCCGTTGGTCCCTTCCGTAGGTCAGAGTACCCATTTTTGGGTCTCTGATGTTTGAACCACAGATGTGCAAAATGGTCCGTCGATGGAACAACGGATCGTAGTCCACACCATGGTTCATATTTTAGTAAAAATTTGTTTCACATGCAGTCGACGGACCACGACCTACAGTCCGTCGGTTGTGGTCGTGTACCAGAACTGAGCCAGGCATTCAACTCCAATATTTCATACAACACACCATCAGAAACTACTTCGAGTCTAAACATGCATTTCAACAAGTTATGTGGTAGTTCATCATTCCTAGAGTTTCGATTATGCAACATTCGATTATCAACACAAAAGAAACGAAGCCCTAAGTCAAAACTTCCAACTAGACCTAACAACCCATTTATTCGATTTAAATTATCTACACACTCACATACCATCATTCCAAGGGTATTCTCTAAACTAGAATCAACCAACTATGCAAGCATTTTAAGTACCCAAGGTCAAGTTCAACATTCTGATTTCAAGTGTAAACAATGAAATATTCAAAGTTTGGGAAAAATCGATTACCTTACAAGTAAACAACGCTGGTGAGTGTGTGATTGCATGCAAATGCTCCTAGACCAACGGTGACACCAAACCCGGACCTTGTAAGCTTTTGTAGAGAAGATTGAAGAGAGGGAAGGAACTTTGTAAATTTGGGAGAATGGGGGAAATGGAATTGGAAAGGAATGATATGGAGAAGTAAATGGGGGAGATTAATGGATGAAAATGGGGTAATTGATCGGTTTGTAACGGTTGGGGAGAAAAGAGGGAAGTGGGAAATGAATTTAAAATGAGGGGTTATATTTAAATGGGGCGGGTCGGGTCAGCAGAAACCGTAACTTGGACCGATGAGACCCCATCGACGGTCCGTGGGTCGACCTATAATCCGTCGATGGGTTTCGTAGGTCACTCCAACACTTAGTAAAAATCATAAAACATACCTGGGGTCTACGGATGCCAACCACGGTTTGTTAATAGATGGACGGACCGTCGATGAGATCCATAGACCACTACAACAGCTTAATTTCTGCAGATTTTTCCTTTTCGTCCGTGCACACGTAGCAAACATTAGGCCTTTCGTTTTACATTTTCTGGATACTTTTTAGACACAGACCCTATTTTATCTATATCTATCCAACACTAAGCATAAAAATAAATAAACACCTATCTAAAGAGCTACAAAAATCAAAAAGAAAGAAAAAAAACTCCTATATCGAAAAGAACCTCCTATAGTTGGCTAGATTTTACATCTTGGGTTGCCTCCCAAGCAGCGCTTGATTTAACGTCACGGCATGATGCAGACACCTCGATTACTCAGACTTCATCAAGGTGCCAAACCTCTATCACCTCATTAATATTCTCAGATTTCCCCAAGTAGATTTAGATCCTCTGTCTGTTCACCTTGAACCTTGTTCCATCATTGTTCTTGAGCTCAACCACTCCATGTAGAAATACTTGAGTTACTTTAAATGGCCAGATCCACTTGGACTTGAGCTTGCCAGGAAACAAGCGCAACCTTGAATTAAATAAGAGCACCAAATCACTGACAACGAATTCACGCTTTTCAATCTTTTGATCATGGTACTTCTTCATCTTCTCCTTGTACAAAGCTTAACTCTCATATTCTTTTAGGCGAAACTCATCAAGCTAATTCAAGTCATTCACTCTTTGACTCGATGCGGCGCCCCAATCCAAATTCAACTTAGTTAGCGCCCACATTGCTTTATGCACTAGCTCTACAGGTAAATGGCAAGATTTCACATATACAAGTTGGTAGGGGGACATACCTATGGGAGTTTTGAATGCAGTGCGATAAGCCCATAGAGCATCATCAAGCCTCTTCGACCAGTCAATTCTGTTAGAATTTACGGTCTTTGCAAGAATTTTCTTTATCTCGCGATTCGACACTTCAACTTGCCCACTTGACTGCGGATGATACGTGGTTGCTACGCTGTGGCGAACACCATACTTCTCAAGCAATGCCTTAAATAATTTATTACAGAAGTGAGAACCTCTATCGCTTATGATTGCCCTTGGTGTACAAAATCTGGAGAAGATATTCTTTTTCAGGAATGCAGTGACACTTTTTCCCTCATTGTTTGAAAGCGCAACTGGTTTCACCCATTTCGATACATATTCAACTGCAACAAGAATGTACTTCATCCCATTCGAACTCACAAACAGCCCCATGAAATCAAGACCCCAAATGTCAAAAGGCTCAATCACCAGTATTTGGTGCATCGGTAGTTCTTGCCTTTTTGAAATTTCTCCTTCATGTTGGCAACGGTCACAAGACTTGGCAAAATCATGAGCATCTTGGTGGATGGTAGGCCAGTAATACCAACACTACAAAATTTTATGGGCAGTTCGGATACCACTATGGTACCCACCAACAGGCGATGAATGACATGCCTCTAGTATACTCATCATCTTAACCTCGGGCACACAACGACGAATAATCCCATCATCACACACACGAAACAAGTAAGGCTCATCCCAAAAGAATTTCTTCACATCAGACATGAATTTGTTTCTTTGGTGGAATGATAAATCTGAAGGAACCAAATCACTTGCCAAGTAGTTAGCAAAATCTATAAACCAAGGGATAAGATCATAAGAAGTAGCCAATACTTGTTCATTAGGGAACACATCATTAATCTCAACTACATCCTCAAACTTGATCATAGCTTCCTCCTCTAATCTGGACAAATGATCAGCAACCTGGTTTTCTGTTCCCTTTCTGTCCTTTACCTCAAAATCGAACTCTTGCAACAAAAGTACCCATCTAATCAACCTTGGTTTTGCATCTTTTTTAGCCATCAGATACCTTAATGCAGAATGGTCAGTATACATTATGACCTTAGTACCAAGCAAGTAGGACCCAAATTTATAGAATGTGAAAACCACAGCAAGGAGCTCATGTTCAGTCAAAGTATAGTTCTTTTGAGCCACATTCAGAGCTTTTCTTGCATAGTAAATTGGATGAAGAATCTTCTCTCGCCTCTGTCCTAACACTTCACCAAGCGCCACCCCACTCGCATCACACATCACTTCAAACGGTTTTCCCTAATCCGGTGAAATAATGATAGGTGCCGAAGATAACTTTTCTTTCAACTCTCCAACTACTCTCAGACAAGCATCATCAAAATCAAACTTATACTCCTTTTCGAGTAACTTGCACAATGGGTGTGCAATTTTTGAGAAATAATTTATGAACCTCCGATAGAAACCTGTATGCCCAAGAAAACTCCGAACATCTTTGACAGAGATGGGTGGTGGAAACTTTTATATCACCTCAACTTTGCCTATATCAACTTCAATACCTTTCTGCAAAATCCGATGACCAAGAACTATACTACTTTTACCAAGAATTGGCACTTGTCCTAATTGAGCACAAGATTGCACTCTTCACATCGTTTTAGTACCTCGGCCAGATGCATCAAAGAACCATCAAATGAATCACCTACCACAGATAAATCATCCATAAATACCTCAATCGTGTCCTCCACCATATCTGAAAATATCGACATCATACACGTCTGGAAGGTCACTGGAGCATTACACAACCCGAATGGCATCCTTTAAAGGCGAAAGTCCCATAAGGACAAGTGAAGGTGGTTTTCTCTTGGCCTTCCGGAGCGATGTCGATTTGATTGTACCCTGAATGCCCATCTAGAAAACAATACCAACCCTTACCAGCGAGACGATCTAGCATCTGATCCATGAATGACATTAGGAAGTGATCTTTTTCGGTCCATGCATTTAACTTGCGTTAGTCCATAAAAACTCTCCATCCAGTCACCGGCCTCATGGGAACAAGCTCATTATTAGCATTGGGAACCACAGTGCTTCCTCCTTTCTTTGGCACACACTGGACTGGGCAAACCCAACTACTATCAGCAATCGGATATATAACTCCAGCATCTAACAACTTAATGATCTCCTTTTTCACAACCTCTTGCATAGGGGGATTTAGTCTCCTTTGATGCTCAATACTTGGCTTGCTGTCCTGCATAAGTTGGATTTTGTGAGAACAGATGCCCGGAAAAACCCCAATAATATCTGCAATAGTCCATCCTATATCCCTCTCAAACCGCGTCACCACTGATATCAAAGCCTCTATTTGCCTTTCACTCAAATCTGCAGCAATGATTACTGGTAAAGTGCTATCTTTCCCCAATAATACATACCTCAAGTGGGATGGTAGAGCCTTGATTTCCCATTTTGGAGGCTCATATATAGACTGTTTTGTCGATGGGGAGTCTTGATTCTTCATATCTAACTCCAATCGTTTTGGGTTGGAACGGAACTCGAACCTATCAAGTGCGGCTACTAGCTCATCATACTCATCAATACCATCACTGTCAAAATTCATCATCACCGCTGCCAGCGCATCAACACCTAACCTTTCCTCAATGGATGCCTCAGAGTTGTGCCCCTCAATGTGATTCAGCACGGATACCGATTTAAGATCACTTTCATGCTTTATGGACCTATAGATGTCAAAAGTTACCTCCTCATTTTTCAATCGAAACATCATCTGCCCTATTTCCATGTCGACCAAGGCACGCCTAGTAGTAAGAAATGATCTTCCTAAGATGATGGGAACCTCAAAATCAACCTCACAATCAAGCATCACAAAGTCCATCGGAAAGATGAATGACTCTACTTTCACAAGGACATCTTGGAGCAGTTCAATGGGCCTTTTCACAATTCTATCGGCCATAAGTAAACGAATCGCAGTCGGCTTTGGAGCTCCTAAACCCAATTTCTTATAAATGGACAATGGCATCAAATTAATGCTGGCCCCCATATCACACAAAGCTTTCGCAAAGTGTAGAATCCCAATGGTACAAGGAATAGTGAAAGCTCCAGGATCCTATTTCTTTTGCACAAGTTACCTAGTAGCAATAGCACTACAATGTTGCAGCCTCTCATCATTCTCAAAACTGACAGCCCTCTTTTTGGTCGCCAAGTCTTTCATGAATTTAGCATACCCAGGCATTTGCTCCGAAGCTTCTATCAATGTGACATTTATGGACAGTTGCTTCAACATAGATATGAACCTGCGATATTTTCCCTCTTTGGTCTTTTTCACCAATCTTTGTGGGAATGGAGTGGAGGTCTAGGCATGGGAACAACTTTTTGGGTCACCTCTGCCTCCTTCTCTGCGTCAATTTTTGGATCTTCAGTAACCTCAATCTC
The DNA here is from genome assembly GCA_029582245.1 of Solanum etuberosum. Lineage (NCBI taxonomy): Eukaryota > Viridiplantae > Streptophyta > Magnoliopsida > Solanales > Solanaceae > Solanum > Solanum etuberosum. Next base: position 22,545 of record JAJONR010003795.1, read on the forward strand.
ATTCTTATCCTTTTCTATCACTTTTTCAACCTCAGACGGCATGGGGGGTCAATGGTCTTCTTTCCTCCACGAGTACTGACTGCCATACAATATCCATCATTTTTCGAATCCTTGATGCTGTTGCTAGGAAGTGTGCCAGGCTGACGTGGGTTCACAGTGGTGGAAAACTGACTAAACTGCTGCTCAAGTTGCTTGATTGACACTGCATGGGCATAAACTTTTTGATCGATTCCAGACAAGTCATTTCGCATCTCTTTCACATTCTCATCAGTTGCATCAAAACTCTTCATCATCTTTTGCATCATATCCTCAATGTGTGACATACTATTACTAGCCTCTCTATTAGAAGGGGGAACATAGGGTCCAGCCTTATCATTCCTGTTGCAATAATTGTTCCAGTTATAATTATTGTCACGATTGTAGTTCCCATCCCGGACATAGTTACCCTCACGGTTGTAGTTGCCATAGTTCTGACCTTGGTTTCCTTGACCTTGGCGCCAATTATCTGAGTTGGATCCTTGGGTGTTGGTTCGGAAACCCCCCGTCCGATCATTCACCAAATTTGCATCCTTCTCATAGTAACATTCCTCAACTAGCGGTGGTGGAGATCTAGTAAGATAATTTACCATATTCACCTTTTCTGCATTTTCACTCACATGCTTCAACACCAAGCCCAGTTATGTCCTCATTTGAGCCATCTCTTCACGAATGTCATCATTAGCTTGATTTGATGCAGTTTGGACCACGAACGTGCTCCTACCAGTATTTGCCTTTCTAGTGCTCCAAGCTTTATTGTTTTGGGAAATCCTCTAGAGTTTTTCAGCGATCTCCTTGAAAGTACACTCACCATATGATCCTCCAGCAATAGTATCTAACACAGCCCGGCCATTGTCATTCTGCCCTCTATAGAAGTACTCCTTCAATGACTCATCATCTATGCGGTGATTCGGAACACTACTCATGAACCCAGTGAACCTATCCCATGAACTGCTTATGGACTCTCTAGGTAGTGTTTTAAAATTATTCAGTTTATCCTTGTGATTCAACTTGTTGGACACCAGAAAATACCTTGCTACGAACACCTTATACAATTGATCCCATGTATAGATCGAATTATACGGCAACTCAGAAAACCACACAACAACATCACCGGTCAACGACAATGGGAATACTCTCAAACCTATAACAACCATATCCAACTCTGGTCGTCCTACACAACTCTTACAGACACTTGACAATTTAGCCATGTGAGGGTATGGATGTTCCGAAGCCAACCCAACAAACAACCCTCTTGCTGTAAGCATCTGTATAAGACTGATGGTCACCATAAATGTATGTCCATAGGTTGAGGAGGGAGAACAATAGGCCCACCTGATCCAACCGTATCATAGTCAGCCCTCTAATGATCACGAAACCTCGGTGTAGACGGATTCTGCATCCTTTATGCATTTCTGATTAGATTACCACCATGAACCTGAGCGGGCACATTAATAACCCGTGGAGGCTGCAATTGAACTCCATCTCCTAGACCCTCTCCGATTAGATTGTTGTGTACCCCTTGATTATTCATTTTCCTCAGAGTTCTTCTCAATTCAAGATCGTAGGGGGTCAAAGGCTCACCTCGACTCTGTGTACCTGGCATACACTAGAGTAGAAACCTGTAGAAAACAAAAACAAAACAAAACATAAAATCAGGAAATACTTGACTAAAGTTCAACAATGTAGTTAGTTTAATCTAAATCTGTATTCTCCGGCAGCAGCGCCAAAATTTGATACGCCCAAATTACACTTCCATAAAGAAGTATAAGAAGTCGTTGCCAAATAGAGAACCCAACTTGTAGATTGGGGTCGATCCCACGAGGAATATGGTTCAGACTTAAACTTACTCACTATTATCTCCGTATAGTCAAACTATTTCCTAGAAAAGTAAACAGGGGGGTTTTTGTAATTAAAATAACAGATTGTTGATTAAGTTACAAGTAAACAAGATTCAAAATTTGAGTTATCAATATGAGATAGAAACTAGGGTATATGTGTTCCCCACAAACTCTTAACACAGTAATCATAATAATAGTAACCCTTTCCTAGTGTTTGTCATGCAAGGTTGGTAAGTTAGGTATCCCTAAGTGATTGGTCCTCCAAGTAGAGAATTTCACCACGCAACTTGGTCCGTCTACAGGTGTATGCTTTACTAACCCTTACCTTTACCCCAGATTAGTCATCATATCAATTTAGCTTAGTTTTCACCCTCACTTCAATTGAAATCAGAATATGAGATAGCATCCACTAAATCTCTTTTGTTTAATCCTTTTCTCATTCATTTCCTCCTTGGTCCGGCAAGTAGGAACGAGGTGAGTTCTAATGTTGGCCACCGTTAAAAAGACTTTTAAATGAAAGGATTAATGTAACATTCCGGAAAACTAGTAGACTAAACTAGAGCCTAATGTAAGGGTTAGAGTCGTAAATAACTCCCGTACTCAATATATAGGTTTTTGGGTTAATTTGGCAAGGTACGACCCCCCAAGGACCAACCATGGGTCCTTGAGGAGGACCCTTCAAATGGTGAAAAAAAAGGTGCCTGGGAAGTCCACCCACGAGGGGGAACCACGGCCAGTAGGTGGACCCACGCTTCGTGGGTCATGGCTGTTGGTTGAGGCCCCAGGAAACAAACCCCAGAAACCCTACCATGGTTCACCAAAACGAGCCTTTTGGCAGTTAGAGTTAGGGGAGTTTTGGGGTTTTCCTTTTTAATTAATTATTAAGTGATGTCGTTTTAGCCTATTTTAAAAAAACTGTATAATTATTTTAGACACCTAAACTAACTCATGTAAATCATAATTTCTAAATCCCCAAATCAAAACCGAAACCCTCTCCGAAATCTTCTCTCTAGAACTCCACGGAAGAAGAAGAAGAAAGGTGAAGCTACGGTTGAAGGATCCATCTTTTCTCCTTAAATTCGTGGTAAATCTTCATCAAGGTATGGTAGTCCTACATACATGGATAGATTTCATCCACAGAGTCCCTCTAAACTCAATTTCAAAACTTGTAATTTTCTCCAAAAGCTAAGGTTTTACTCCAAGTCATGGATTCACTTCAAAAATAATTCTAATGATTTAATTGATGATTATTTACTGTTTTAAGATGAATTCCCCAAGAATCCATAAATTTTCCTATTTTCCCAATTTGGATCTCAAAGTGTGGGTATTGATTGATGCAAGTAGAATATGATAGAATTATGCATGTAGTAATAGAACTACTTGAATTATGTTATCATCCATGTCTAATGTAGTAATTCTAGATGTGTTGATGGATAAGAGCTATGGTCCTTGAAGGGCAAAGTATATGAATTATGCATGATTATGAGATGTAAGTATATGCTTTATGAACACTTTGAGAGTAAAGTGAATATGACTATGATCTAGTTGTTGTGTTGTTGGAAGTTATCCTCATGTACACACTTATGTATGAAGATGATATGATGTGAAAGGTTTGTCACATGTAGTGATTTTAAGGTTGGAAGACTAGTCTCACCTATTGAATCTAGGAGCTTTAGTATGAGTTATGTTGGATTGAGTGTCAAGACATTCTTCCATAATTATCAATTTCAGTCAAGACTTAATATGAACTCAATGGGAATTATGCTTAGTACCGAGTGGATATTGACAATGAGTTGGAAGCTCCTCTGTTAGTAGAGGGCGGGTTTCTTAGAAGAGGTCTCATGAGATGGAAGCTCCTCCGCTAGTAGAGGGCGGGTTTCTAGAAGCAATCTCCTTATCCCATAAACTATGTGCCCACATAGGTCTTTAGCTAGTGGATCCACCTAAGCTAAGAGTATGGTTCTACCTTAAGCAAGTAGGACAACCCTTTTTTAGTGTGGGGTAGACATCGAATTCCATGGTTAAGCTCACATGGTCTATGTCAGTTAGCGCTAATCCCACTATGATAGTATGAACAAGAATATGAACTATGAACTATAGTTACTCAAGAAGCTTTCCTTAGTGTGGGTAGGATTATGGGATCTTATTAATGCATTGCACAAGGATGCTTTGAGGGTATTTATGGTATGTTTCTATTATGATATGATGACCTATCTGTTGAATATGCTTATGACTTATGCTTTTACACTAATCTTCATGATGATTCTTAAACTTGGTAAAGTGCATGCTTTTCAACTAAAATGTCCCTTTTTAGCATGTTTTCAAGGTTTTTATGCATGGCTATCATACTTAGTACATTTTTGTACTAACCCATATTTTCTAATTTTTTCCATAAGTGTAGGGTCTGGTTCTTGAGGTGATCTCGTTCTTGGTCAAATCTTGGATCGACTATTCTCCTTGCTTTTTGTGAGTCCTCATGGTTTGAGGATGGATGATGATTTTCTAGTTTCTTTTCTTGTACTTCCATTTTGAGAACTATGTTGTAAGGATTGTGACCCTATTTGATACTTCGATTGTAATAGATGGCTAATTGAGACAAGTCTAGACTTCCGCTATGCTTTTATGAAAACTTTTAAGACTTGAAATGTGCTTCTCTTTATTGTTCTTTGCTTATGTTATGATATGATAAGTGACTTACATGGTTCCTTTCGAGGTTCTATGTGCCATGTTACGTCTAGGGGGTACCCTTGGGTCGTAACAATTAACAATACATGCATAAACACTATTCAAAAATTACTTAATTACTATTCATACTTTGTTAATTGCTCATGGTTCCCACAACCCTAGTTGTGAATTTAGCTACTCATGCTTGAGAATTCACAATTTATAATTAGGTTAGAAGAATTCATGAACTTACAGTTAGAATAGATGAAACTAGAAATCTTGAATTGAAATTCAAAGTGAAAAATGTATAAACCAACTTCCAGAAATTAAATTGCTAAGAGTGTGCAAAATAATTCCAAAAGACCAAAAACTAAGACCTTACAATAATGTCTAACCCCAAAAAATGAGAATTACAACTCATATTTATAGAAAACAAATCCCAAACTAAGTAGGAAACCAAATAAGGAAATAACTGCTTCAGATGTAGTTTCGATCGACGCTTCGACCTACGGACCGTGGGTCGACCTACGGTCCATAGGTTACCTCCATGGTTCAGGTACTGGAACCGTAAATTCTCTGATCTCATTGGCGGATGTGCAGGACGGTTCGTCACTCGACCTACGTCCCGTCCTAAACTTGCACCTACGCTTGCCCACCTACGGTCTGTGGATTGGACTACGGTCCATCCTGTCACTTTGTTGTTTGACTACTGAAACTCAACTTCCTGACCAGGACCTACGACTGCCCATCCACGGCTCGTCACTGGACCTACGGTCTGTGGTTGGCTCCGTCAGTGGCTTCTTCTGTACTTTTTAGCTCATATCACTCTCAACCACTTCCGAACCAATTTATTGCAAAGATTATATCAAAACCATCAATCCTAATAACAAAACAGCCCAAGGCACACACAAACTCTAAGGGAAACGCATAAAATATACCATAAACTCACGGTATATCATGTAACACCTCAGATTCGAGAAAGGGTAAAAATTTCAGCCTTTAAGAAATCTGGTGCCATACCTACGGTGCCATTCACGGCCCGTGGAATGACTCACGGACCGTGGTTGGCCAGTTCTTTTTTCTAAAAATGTAAAGTTTTCTGTATTTTTCAACGGTTCACCAAGACGGTCAGTTGTTCAATGCACGAGTCGTAGGTAGGTCTCGTAGGTGAGCCCCATACTTAGAGAAAATTTAGGATCAAAAGTCAAGATCCACGGCCGGGAAAAACAGACCATCGTTGGACCCACGGTCCATGGATGGGGATCGGTCGATCCAGGCCTCACAACCTGGCCTATAATCCAAAAGACGCCCTAACAGGACGGTCCGTGGTTTGACCAATGGACCGTCGGTCTAGTCGTCGTCTGGGTTGGCAGTTATTATTTTTAGGGGCTTTTGGGTCTTTTCCTAATTAATATATCCTAATACTATGTCGTTTTACCCTTCACCAAAACCTCTATATAAACAATTTAACCCCAAAATTTCCCCAATTGAAATCATTCTCTCAAATTCTCAAAAGAAGACCTCTTAAATATTTCTCTCTAGAAGTTGAAGAAGAAGGGTTCAACCTAGGGTTTCAAGTCAAGTCTCCAATTCCACAATTGAAGTTAAGCAATTGGTATTGAGGTATGATAGTTTTCATCTATGGGATAATGATAGTTTTCATCCATGGGATCCTTTCATCCATTGAATTCCCAGCTTCTCCTATTTTCAAAGTTAGAAATCCCCAATTGAGTTAGAGTTTTCTTCTATGTTATGGGTTCTTATAGTTATTGATTTAATTGATTGATCTATGATCTTTTGTGCATCAATTGAGTTAACCTCATGTTTTTATGATGATCTCCCATGAACCCATGTAATTCCCATATTTTCCAAGTTATGATTATGTAATGTGGGTTTTGGATTATGAAAGAAGAGTTTTATGAAATCAAGCATGTTTTCATGATATGTATGTAAATGTTTTAAGGATTCTTTGAGAGTGAAGTATCTATGATGTTTCTATTGTTGTGTTGTTGAAAAGATTTCTCATATACACGTGAAAGCATGATTTGTGAAAGGTTTTCTCACATAATAAGGGTTCTTAGGGTTGAAAGGTCTTCTCACCTAAAATGAACCAATGTTAAGGAGATATTCTAATGTAGAGGCAAGAGGCGATTACCCATAATCTCTAAATGAAATGACAAGAGCCGATTACCCACATTCCTTTATAAGCTAAGATAAATATGATTAAGTACTATTCTGTGGAAGTTAAGCTTAGTACCGAGTGGACAAGTTGCGATTACCCATGTCCCATAAACTATGTGTCAATATTGGATTGTCTAGATAGACATTAGCTAGTGGATCCGCATAAGCTAGAAGTTCGTGGCCCTTAATTTGGCAAGTAGGACAACCCCTTTTCGGTGTGGGGCAGACACTAGATTCCATGTTGATAGCTTACATAGTCTTATATGTTGTTTAAGGCTACTTCCCACAAGCAAGTTATGATGAACTAAAGTTACTTCAAGAAGTATCTCATACATGTTTTAAGATGATGTTCACTTCCATTGATCATGGTTTACGATTTATGTTTTCTAACATCCAAGATTCATTTTTTAGCTTGATCATTGCATAATCATGAAAATGTCCCTTTTTAGCATGATTTATATGTTTTATGCATGGCTATCATACTTGGTACATATTTTGTACTAACGCAGACTTGCCTACATTTTCCCAAATGTAGGGTTTGACAGTTAGGGTTCTCAGCTTCATGGCTACAGGTTGATTGGAGAGATTTTGATCTTTGGTGAGTTCTCATGCTTCGAGGAATGGAAATTTATAGTTTTCAGTCTTTCCTTACTTTCAGTTTTGGACTATGATGTATGGGCTATGACTAGATTCATTCTTATGTACTAGATGACTATTGAGACGATGTTAGATTTTTCGCTTTTCTTTATAAAACTTTAATACATTGAAACTATCTTTTAAATCTCTTTGTCTATTTCTTATGTTATGATTACTAAGTGGCTTTTATGGGGCCTCTCAGGGTTCTATACGCCATGTTACACCTAGGGGCTACCTTGGGTCGTGATAAACTTGGTATCATAGCACAATGTTTAGAAAGGTCCTAGGAAATCTCATAAGCCACGTCGAGTAGATTCTTATTCATGAGTGTGAAGCGCGCCACATTTATGAATGAGAGGCTACAAGATATTTAGGAAACTCCACTTCTTTCATTACTCTAAAGTCAAGCGATAGAGTTTAACTAAACAAGGTCTCTCTCCTAATCCTTACTGGATGCTCTACAAGATATGGCTACTCGAAGAACTTATGCTAGAAGGAATGTGAGGGAGAATGTGGAACGAGAAGCTCCACCTCAAGCTCCATTCGACCCTTTGGTCGAGCAAGTAACTAATGCGAGTTTAGGGATGCTTTTCATGTATTGGCTCAAGCTGTGACCGCCCAAGCCAATAGGGAGGTTGTACTTCCTGTGAACCCAAATATGGGTACGGCGGCATTTAGAGTAAGGGACTTCACTAGAATGAATCCCCTGATGTTCTATGGTTCTAAGGTTGAGGAAGATCCTCAAGAGTTCATTGATGAGGTTTACAAGGTGTTGATGATCATGGGAGTGACGCCGGTTGAAAAGACGGAATTATCCGCTTATCAACTTAAAGGTGTTGCTAAAATTTGGTTCAACCAATGGAAAGAAAGGAGACCGGAAGATGTGGTTCCTCTCGATTGGGATAAGTTCAAGGTTGCTTTCCTTGATAGTTTCTTTCCCCTTGAGATGAGGGTGGCAAAAATGCTTGAATTCATCAACCTTCATCAAGGAAGTATGAGTGTGAAGGAATATTCTTTGAAGTTCACATAATTGTCTTGATATCCTCCTACTATGATTGCCGATCCTAGGGTAAGGATGAGTAAGTTTATTTCGAGTGTGTCTGAAATGGTGGTTAAGGAATTCCATACCGCAATTCTTATTAATGATATGGACATTTCTAGTATCATGATTCATGCTCAACAAATCAAAGAGAAGAAACTTAAGAAAAAGTCCAGGGAGGTAAAGAGTACTAAAACCGGTTATGGTAACTTCTTACATTCAAGGTCCGATGGACATGGTCGTTCCAAGTTTCGACAAAGGCTTTCCAGTCAAGGTTCCTCCAATGCTCCTTCTAAGTTCAACAAAAAGAGGGTGTCTAACCCTAAGCCTCAAGGAGAAAGTGGTAGTGGGTCTTCGCTGCCTACTTATGCTAAGTGTTGAAGAAAGCATGGGGGCAACTGTCTAGCGTGTTCTAATTCTTGTTTTGGTTGTGGTAAGATGGATTACAAGATAAGAGATTGTCCTTCGGTTTCTAAGAATAATAGAGATAATCGTCGAAAGGCTCAACCTAATCCGTCATCCGATCCTAGTGGAAGTCAGAAGCAAAACAGATTTTATTTACTTCAGACTCGTGGTGAGCAAGAGGGTTCTCCCGATGTGGTTATCGGTATGTTGAAAGTTTTCCAACTCGATGTTTATGCTTTACTTGACCCCGGTTCTACCTTGTCTTTTGTTATCCCATATGTGGCTATGAGGTTTGATGTTCTTACGGATGTGTTGTTAGATCCTTTTTATGACTCTACTCCTGTTGGTGATTCTATTGTGGCTAAGAGTGTCTATAGAAAGTGTCTCATTTCCTTGTCCCATAGAGTTACTCTTCTTGATTTGGTAGAGCTTGATATGCTAGATTTTGATGTTATCCTTGGTATGGATTGGTTTCATGCATGTTATGCTTCTATTGATTGTAAAACTCGTGTAGTTAAGTTTCAGTTCCTGGATGAGCCTGTCCTAGAGTGGAAAGGAGGAACTTATATGCCTAAGGGTCAGTTTGTCTCTTGTCTTAAAGCTAGAAAGATGATCTCTAAGGGTTGCATTTACCATCTAGTTAGGGTGAGAGATCTAGACTCTGAAACCCCTACTCTTGAGTCGGTCCCCATTGTGAATGAGTTTTCAGAAGTGTTCCCAGATGATTTACTCGGTATTCCTCCAGAAAGGGAAATAGACTTCGGTATTGACCTTCTCCCATATAGGCAGCCTGTTTCTATTCCTCCTTACCGAATGGCTTTGGCAGAACTAAAGGAGTTGAAAGAACAATTGAAAGATTTGTTGGATAAGGGTTTCATCCGACCGAGTATCTCTCCATGGGGTGCTCTAGTTTTGTTTGTTAGAAAGAAGGATGGTTCTCTTCGTATGTGTATATACTATCAACAGTTGAACAAGGTTACCGTTAAGAATAAATATCCTCTCCCAAAGATAGATGACTTGTTTGACCAACTTCAAGGGGTGAGTTAATTTTCCAAGATTGACCTTTGGTCGGGTTATCACCAATTGAGGGTGAAAGAAGATGACATTCCGAAGACAGCTTTTCAAACTCGGTATGGTCATTATGAGTTTTTGGTAATGTCTTTTTATTTGACTAATGCTCCGGCGGCATTTATGGATTTGATGAATACGGTGTTTAGATAATACCTTGACATGTTTGTGATTGTGTTCATCGATGATACATTGATCTATTCGAGGAGCGAGGATGATCACATCAATCATTTGAGGATTGTGTTGCAAATTCTCAAGGACCAACAACTCTTTGCAAAGTTTAGCAAATGCGAGTTTTGATTAAGGTTCATGGCTTTTCTTGGTCATATTGTTTCAAGTAAGGGTATTCAGGTAGATCCTAAGACGACGGATGCGGTTAAGAGTTTGCCTAGACCTCTATCCCCTTCGGATATTAGAAGCTTCTTGGGTTTTGCTGGTTACAACAGAAGTTTTGTTGAGGGGTTTTCGTAGATTGCCTCTCCATTGACATCATTGACTCAAAAGAAGGATAATTTCATATGGTCTGAAGCATGTGAAAAGAGTTTTCAGGAATTGAAGGATAGACTTACTTCCGCTCCGGTGTTGTCTTTACCGGAAGGGACTGACGGTTTTTTTGTTTATTGTGATGCATCGAGAATTGGTCTAGGGTGTGTGATTATGCAAAATACAAAAGTTATTGCCTATGCCTTAAGGCAACTTAAGATTCATGACAAGAATTATCCTACCCATGACCTTGAACTAGCGACAGTTGTTTTTGCCTTAAAGATTTGGAGGCATTATTTGTATGGTGTTCATGTGGATGTCTTTACCGACCATAAGAGTTTGCAATATATGTTTAATTAGAAGGATCTAAATCTTCACCAGAAAAGGTGGCTTGAGTTATTGAAGGGCTATGATATGAGTGTTCTCTATCATCCCAGTAAGGCGAATGTAGTGGCGGATGCTCTTAGTCGATTATCTATGGATAGTGTTACTCACATCAAAGATGATAAAAAGGAGTTTGTTTGAGATGTTCATAGATTGGACCGGTTGGGTGTTCAGTTAGTAGACTCTACCAAGGGTGGTGTTATGGTCCACAATGGGTAAGAATTGTCTTTTGTGGCGGATGTGAAAGCCAAGAAAGGTCTTGATCCGAATTTGGTTGAATTAAAGGAAGCGGTGCTTAAAATTTCCGTTGAAGTTTTCTCCCAAGAGGGAGATGGAGTACTTAGATATCAAGGTCCTTTGTGTGTTCCTAATGCAGACGACTTGAGAGAACAAATATTTTCAGAAGACCATAGTTCTCGATATTCCATTCACCCGGGATCCACCAAGATGTACCATGACTTGCGGGAGATCTATTGGTGGAATGAGATGAAGAAGGATATTGTGGGATTTGTGGCTAAATAACTCAATTGTGAACAAGTGAAAGTTGTGCATTAGAAATCGGGAGGTTTGTCCCAAGACATTAGCATTCCTACCTGAAAATGGGAAGATTTGAATATGGACTTCATCATTGGGTTGCCTCGCACTCGGCGACAACATGACTCGACTTAGGTTATAGTAGATCGAATGAAGAAATCAGCTCATTTCATTCCCGTCAAGATTTCTTATTCGGCAGAAAATTATGTTAAGTTGTACTTGAGAGAAATGGTAAAGTTGCATGGAGTGCCTTTATCTATTATCTCCGATCGAGGTACCCAATTAACTTCTCCATTTTGGAAATCTTTTCAAAAGGGTCTTGGTACTCGTGTTAACCATAGTACGGCCTTTCATCCACGAACCGATGGGCAAGCGGAGTGTACTATCCAAACTTTGGAAGATATGTTGAGAGCTTGTCTGATTGATTTCAAAGTTAATTGGGATGATCATTTGCCTTTGATTGAGTTTGCATATAACAATAGTTATCACTAAAGTAATGGTATGGCTCCATTTGAGGCATTGTACGGTAGGATGTGCAGATCTCTTATAGGTTGGTTTGAAGTAGGTGAAGTTGCTTTGATAGGCCCTGAATTGGTACAGGAGGCTATGGAGAAATTTCTACTTATTAGAGGAAGGTTGAAAATGGCCCAAAGTCGGCAAAATTCATATGCCGATGTTAGAAGAAGTGATCTTGAGTTTAATGTGAATGATTGGGTTTATTTGAAAATTTCACCCATGAAGGGTGTAATGAGGTTTGTCAAGAAAGGGAAGCTTTGTCCTCGTTATGTAGGCCCATACCAGATTTTGAGACGCACTGGTAAGGTTGCTTATGAACTAGAATTGCCTAATGAATTGGCATCGGTGCATCCAGTTTTCCATTTCTCTTTGTTTATGAAATGTGTTGGTGATCCGACATCTATAGTTCCCTTAGAAGATTTGGGAGTTAAGGAGAATCTTTCTTATGAGGAAGTCCAGGTTGAGATTTTAGACCGGCAAGTTAAAAAGTTGAGAAACAAAGAAGTTGCTTCCGTGAAAGTTTTGTGGAGGAATCATATGGTTGAGGGTGCTACTTGGGAGGCCAAGGTCGATATGATATCCCGTTATTCTCATATATTTCCTTATACTCATACTCTAGCTTGAGGTATTGAGTTCCTCATGATTTACTTTTTTGGTGTCATGTGTCTTAGATATTCCCATGATTTCCTCATTTATGCATGTTCATGAAAAGCTTGAATTTTGAGAAAATGAGTCAACTTGATTGATTTATACATGTTTAGGTGCATTTGAGTATGAATTGCATATAGACTTCATGATATGATGTTGTGAACATGTTTTAGCTTGGAGTTGATGTTTCCTCTTAGGATATGTGAATTTATGAAATTACATGCATGATAGGCTGTTAGATTTAGTTTCCACCTTCCTTATAATATCTCAAATCTCATTCGAGGACGAATGATCCCAAGGGGGAGATAATGTAACACCTCACATTTGAGAAAGGGTAAAAATTTCATCCTTTAAGAAATCTGGTGCCAGACCTACGGTGCCATCCACGGACTGTGGAATGACCCACAGACCGTAGGAGGTGTCCGTGGTTGGCCAGTTAGTTTTTCTAAAAAATGTCAAGTTTTCTGTATTTTTCAATGGTTCACCAAGACGGTCTGTCGTTCAATGCACGAGTCGTAGGTAGGTCTCATAGGTGTGCCCCAAACTCAGAGAAAATCCAAGATCAAAAGTCAAGATCCACGGCCGGAACCAACGGACCGTCGTTATACCCACGGTCCGTGGATGTGGTCCGTCGATCCAAGCCTCAGAACCTGGCCTCTGATCCAAAAGACACCCTAACAGGACGGTCTGTGGTTTGACCAATGGACCGTCGGTCTGGCCGTCGTCTAGGTCGGCAGTTATTATTTTTAGGGGCTTTTGGGTATTTTTCTAATTATTTTATCCTAATACTATGTCATTTTACCCTTAACAAAAACCCCTTTATAAACGTTTTAACCCCAAAATTTCTCTAATTGAAATCATTCTCTCAAATCCTCAAAAGAAGACCTCTCAAATATTTCTCTCTCTAGAAGTTGAAGAAGAAGGGTTCAACCTAGTGTTTCAAGTCAAATCTCCAATTCCACCATTGAAGTTAAAAATTGGCATTGAGGTATGATAGTTTTCATCCATAGGAGTCTTTCATCCATGCAGTTCCCAACTTGTCCAATTTTTAAAGTTAGAAATCCCCAATTAAGTTAGGGTTTTCTTCTATGTTATGGGTTCTGTTAATTATTGATTTAATTGAATGATATATGATCTTTTATGCATGTATTGAGTTAATCTCATATTTTTATGATGATCCTCCATGAACTCATATAATTCTCATGTTTTCCAAGTTATGATTATGTAATGTGAGTTTTGCATTATGAAAGAAGAGTTTTATGAAATCAAGCATGTTCTCATGATAAGTATGTAAATGTTTTAAGGATGCGTTGAGAGTGAAGTATCAATGATGTTGTTATTGTTGTGTTGTTAAAAGGATTTCACATATACACATGAAAGCATGATTTGTGAAAGGTTTTCTCACATAATAAGGGTTCTTAGGGTTGAAAGATCTTCTCACCTAAAGTGAACCAATGTTAAGGAGCTATTCTAATGTAGAAGCAAGAGGCGATTACCCATGCTCTCTAAATGTAGTGACAAGAGGCGATTACCCATGTCATATGATATAAGGACAAGAGGCGATTACCCGTGCTCCTTTATGAGCTAAGATTAATATGATTAAGAACTATTCCGAGGAAGTTAAGCTTAGTACCGAATAGACAAGTAGAGATTCCCATGTCCCATAAACTATGTGCCAACATTGGATTGTCTAGATATACATTAGCTAGTGGATCCACATAAGCTACAAGTTCATGGTCCTTACTTTAGCAAGTAGGACAACCCCTTTTCGGTGTGGGGCAGACACTGGATTCTATTTTGATAGCTCACACGGTCTTATATGTCGGTTAAGGCTACTTCCCATAAGCAAGTTATGATGAACTAAGGTTAATTCAAGAAGTATCTCATACATGTTTTAACATATACTCTTGCCTACATTTCTCCAAATATTGGGTCCGACAGTCAGGGTTCTCAGTTTTGTGGTTAGAGGTTGATTGGAGAGATTCTGAGCTTATATGAGTCCTCATGCTTCGAGGACCGGACATTTATAGTTTTCAATCTTATGTACTAGATGGCTATTGAGATGGTGTTAGATTTTCCGCTTTGCTTTGTAAAACTTTGATACATTTAAATTGTCTTTTAAATTTCTTTGTCTATTTCTTATGTTACTAATGCTAAGTGGCTTATATGGGGCCTCTCGGGGTTCTATACGGCATGTTACACCTAGGGGTTACCTTGGGTCGTGACATTAAATCATGGAATATAACTTAATTCATGCATAATAATTCATAAACCAATCAAATAAATCAATATTTAAAGGAACCTATGACATGGAAGAAAAATCCTAACTCAATTGGGAATATCTAACTTTGTAAATTGTAGAATATGGGAACTCCATGGAGGAAAGAGCTCAATGGATGAAAACTATCATACCTCAATGCAAGAGTTTGCCTTCAATGGTGGAATTGGAGGCTTGACTTGAAACCCAAGGTTGACTCCTTCTTCTGCAAGCTTTCTAGAGAGAGAAATATTTTGGAGAGGAAGACATGTTCTTCTTTTAAGAATTTGAGAGAAGGATTTCAATTGGGGAAATTTGGGGTAAAAAACACTTATATAGGACTTCTAGGTAAGGGTAACACAACATAGTATTAGGATAGAATAATTAGGAAAAGGCCCTGATTTCAAAACTGACGCGACCACTACCACTGTGCCCTTCACGGCCCGTCAAGGACCCCACGAGCCGTCATGGCAGTCGTGGTCCTTGACCAGTGGCTAAGGGAGAACCCCTATGGCCCTGACCCTCTTTCATGACCACCTTAATGGTCTGTGATGCTCACCACAGGCCATCTAAGGGTTCGTGGGAGGGGAACCCATCAGGCTCAGGTTCTGGAAGCTCTTCATGAGCACCACCACGAGTCGTGATCCCCTTCATGGCCCGTCAAGGCGTCAGTGGAGGGTCCCATGGCCCAGTTTTGGGCTGGTGACTTCCTGTTTGGCCCCTTTCCTAGCCTTCTTGATTCTGAGGTGGTACATGCGCTGAATGAGAAAGGCGACCATGTTAAACATCTTTTAAAATAATAGCGTAAAAAGAAACGATTGAATGCTCAAAAGGTGAACCAAGGTGGTACTTAATGATTCACCGACTATGAAAGGTTGACTCAAATGAGTTCACCAACTGAGGTTCAAACACTGAAGCCTATAGCACGAAAAGATGAGCTGAGGAGCAAGAGGTGATTCGCTGAATGAGCTCGGTGAGCCCGAGTATTGTCACCGTATGAGACACGCATTGGGTTCTGGGCAAAATTTTGGGAAACTTTAAATAGCCCAAAGGAGAGAGAAATAGATATCAAGTTGTGTATCAAAGAATTACTTCTGAAATAGAGTTTAGAGAGAGAACGGTTGACCCTTTTGAAGAACACTTTCTAGATTTTAGGGTTATTCAACTTTGATCTTGAATATAATAAATTGAAGTTGAATCCAAAGTGGGTTTAATTTCATGTTACCCATGACTGTTTTTTCATGAAAGATATACTTTCTTTACTTTTTATGATGGATGGCTAAAACCCCAAGATCTAGGGGTGCAATTATGGGGTTGGGTGTTGATTTAATGTAGTGGGTATTGTGTTATGCTCTGTTTTGCTGCTGCTCATAACATGAATTTGGGCTAATTGGCATGGGGTTAATTTATGGGGTAAGGTTGCAACCTTAATTCCTATATCCAATTTCTGGTTGATGCTCAAAATAGATTGATTGGAGTGGGTAATTAGTCCGATACTAGAAATTTATGTTTCATGTATGTAACTTGCTTGACAATAGAGATTATGGGTCAGATCTATTTTCTCTATTTCTACATCGAAAGAGAGAATAGAGTAAGGTATTGGGTTGTTTAGATTTGCAAATAGATGAGACCAAAAGGAGATTCTGTGCATATATGCTTTCAGATCGAAAGATGATTAGAGTCAATGAAGATGACTTAGCTTATTCATGAATGTTCATCACTATAGAGCAGCACAATTACCCCTACGTGACATTGATTTCCTATCCCCGCACCTCTAGATGTCTTGTTTATTCTTGAATTATTTGAGATTTTAATTTAATTGTGATAATAGACAACCAAAGCTTTTTATTAAATTGATGGAATTATCCACCCACTTGTTCTTACTACTGTAAACGAGCAATTTTATAATCCACATTTCTTGATAGGAATTCTCCACGATATACCATTTCCTGTGTAATTCAAACCTGATTCTTCATTGGGTTTTATTATTGACTACGACCACTATCCCTTTTAATTAGTTTTAAGGAGGACATTTGAGCATTCTCAAAAATGGCGCCGCTGCCGGGGAATGGTGGTTGAGAATTCTAATTTAGAAATTTGATTTTAATATTTTTTTAGTTGTAGTAGATTGTTGTTGGCTGATTTGCAGGTCTTATACAATGAGTGACCATGGTAGTTACAACGACAATCACTAGGTGCAAATGATAGTTTAAGCAGTATAAAACCCAACGAAGAGTTAGGGTCGAACCCACAGGGAGTCGTACATGTCTAAAATTCAATTAAGAAGAACAAATGTGTTCTAAACAGTTATAGGAATAAAAATTATCGAAAAAATACAATTAAATCTAAAAGGGTGACAACTAATGTCAGATAGGGGGTTTGATTTTTGCAATGAACAACTGAAATAACAATGAAAACAAGGGAAAATAACAATATGGAGAGAAGTTCTTGGGATGTGATCGGTTATAGGCTATTTATGGTATATGGGTAATTGAAATCTAACGATGATTTGCTGAAACACTGTGGGTAGGCTGGACTTTAAGTGCAATAGTTTTCTCTCGAACAACTATTACGATTCAAGTGATTTCTTTCGAACATCAACAAGCTTAACAAGATAACCAGCCCACAACCTTAATACATCCACTATCTCGAGCTAGATGGGTAGGATTGGATTTGAGATTCACTCTCCGGAGCTGAACCCATATTAACCCAATACCTACAAATCATTAATCAAAAGCTTTGGTCCCAAAACCTCTTTCTCAAGCAAGCTAAGAACTCAAAATTAGATTTGCATTTGCAACTACAATTCATAAATTAAAACTCAACTAATGATTAAACCCACATTAAAATAATAATTTCATCGTCAAACAACAATACCCATACGATAATTAGACAAATAAACACATGATCACACCCCAAGAATTGGGGTTTTAGCTACACATCATAAAAATAGAAAAACGATTACCAAATACATTTTACATGATCTGGGTAAGAGTCTCCAAGCCTTTACAATGATTTCTAAGAATGAAATTCAAAGACCCACTTTCCAAATGCTCCAAAATTATACAATTCTAACTCAAAAATCAAGAGAACACTCTAAGTCTAGAATGGGAACTATAATATCTGGGAGAGAACTTCGAGGGTTCCTCAAAATTACATTTAAAACTCCATTTATAGTTTCCCAAAAATTAGCCATAAAATACCATTCGGCGAGGTAAGTCGGGGTCGCCGAGTGGTTCGGCGACATGCCATTTGCTCTCTTCAATCGCCGTTATGCATTGGTTCTCAGTATCCTCAAGTCCTGTAACTTTGGGGGATCCATCCTGTCATCGCGGAAGTGATCGGCGATTCGCCGACTGCCCCTTTTCTATCGCCGACTTGGTTTCTTTCCTCAAGGCTGGCACACTGGAACTTTAGGCGGACTGAAGAGCCACTCGGCAATTCGCCGAGTGGTCTTGGCGATCATTAAGATTGCTTTTCTCCACTTCTTCAGCTTGCTTTGTTTCTTTTTGCCTGTTAGTATCCTTACTTTGTTCCTTAGTCCAGATACCTGAAAATCAAGCTTTAACGTCAGTTTATAGCACAAATTAGGCATTTGAGGACACTAAAACTACCAAAATAAAGCCCTAAATGAGTCCAAATCTCGGACTCATCAACACCCCCAACATAAACTTTTGCTTGCCCTCAAGTAAAACTCAAGATCAGCAGTTCGATAAGGATGTCTACAAATAGTGCTGCATAAGACTCAACATAAATGCGCACAACAAGGTTCAAACTACTTAAACAATGATCAACTGTGCACTCAAAGATTCAAATTGTGGCTCACCATTATCAAAGATGCTCAAGTTCACAATAGTTGCTTCAAATGCAAGTTCAAGCTCAACAAAGGTACTCACATGCCCTCACAACAAAGATGATTCCATATTCACACAAAACTTCTCAACAATTTAAAGTCCTGGAATCACATACAACTCTCACACTCACAAAGATGAACACATGCATGACTTGACCCATAGGTTTTCCCTTATTTTCCAATCAACATTCGTTTCAGCTTGCAAAAGATGAAAAAGGTCTTTTCAAGGCTTGTAATGAGGCTGAGTGTAAAGGTATGGTCATTTAGGATTAGTAGCTTCTACCTTCATGAAGTATGGTCTGAACATTACTTTCCTCCTTTTCTTTAACTTTTCAAACATGCTTACAATCCACCCCATTATTCAACTTCATTTGAAACACATGATACCCCATTTCTTTTGCAATTTTCACTACTTTATTTCACAACTTCTTCGGTCATTTTCTTTTCTTTCTTCTTTTTCATTCCTTTTTCTCTTTTCTTCTTCTCTTTTTTTTTACATGGAGGGGTTCAATATTTTTTAAATCAATCACAAAAAGGGGGAATTTCTCACACTTCTTGACTTTCCTTCTCTTTTCACCACACCCCCAACTTAGGCTTTTGGCCTAAGTTAGATATTCAAACAAACTACACTTCATGAAAGTTATGGGTGAATGGATAAAGAGAGGTCACTATTGCTCAAGTTTCTTCCAAGAAAAAGGATAAGGCTCAAAAGACGCCAAGCAAGGTTCACACATCTCACAAGGTTGGCCACAAAAGAGGTATATTGTCAAATTGTTTTCACTCTTCAAAATTCTTGCCTAAGATCATTTCAAGTGCTTGTATCACTCAATCAACCGGACCAACGGGGTAAAATCTAGGTGTCATCACACACAATGTTCAAAGTAATCTCATCACACAAGGCATTGGTACCAATATCAAACAAGACTCCACACTTTCTAGCTAGTGTGGAATATTCATTACAAGAGACTCATTCGACAACCGGCTAGTCACAACGAGATGCTAAAAGTTCACATATTGCCTATGTAACTTCGTTTGCCTCATCATAGTCGTACATTTATTTCGTTCAATTAGGAGCACTATTCAAGTCATCGGTATTGACAGCAACCGATACTCAAATTTAAACAAGAACATCAAGAATCACCAACAAAAGAGGTGGCAAAATTTTATTTTATTTAAAAACAAAATTGGGTTCCAAACCATTTTCAGTCAAGACAATGGGCCACAAGCTAAAACATCCACAAGATTAAGATCAAAACATATATATATCAACAAAATAGCCGAATATTCACAAAAAAGATAAAATCATAAGAGGCAGGTATGGAAATACCTCACCCCACCCAACAAAAAGAAGTAGTTGTCCTCAAATGCAACTAAAACAAGAAACTAGTTAATAAAACAACAAAGAGGGAGGAAAAAATCATCTTGCCAGGCTAAGCCTGGGGTGACGTCTACATCTCAGTTACTTCATCTGTCGGGGCATCAATTCGTGGTGCACACTCTTAAGTTGGGCATCAGTGCCCGGTATCTTATCAGCCTTGGCTCCACTGGAGCCTACCACAGAAATATCCCTCAAGGAGTCATGTCTAACTGTCTCGAACATGGGACCCTCTAGATCAGCCAAGTCCTCATAAATAGTCTCATCTCGCACCTCAAGATGCTCCTCATCTGTCTCGGCCTCGGACTCAGCAGCCGTAACATCAGCCCTAGTATCATCTTCGGTGGTAGCCGGAGGTACCTTAGCACAGGCTGGAACATCAACACTCGGATCATCTGGGATCTCCACCATCCCAAGAGTGAAGTAAACTCTTTGGACTTCAGCTGGTCCACATCCTTCCTCATCCCAATAACATCGGCCTTCAAGGCTGTCACCACCTCAGAAACTCTCTATCCTCGCTCACATACTACTACTCTCACTATGAGGGAATCAATAGAAGCCTGTAGAGGTGTCAATCCTGTTGTGATAGTCCACTCGATCATCCAGGGAACCTCGGCCTCTAGCCAGGAAGCACGCATATTGGTAGAATGGGCTAGGTGCCCCATCATGAGAAACATGGCTTGAGTGATCGGAGGTCTAGATGTAGAAGTGCCAGCAGCATACCTAGCGGGAGGGGGAGAAGAGAAGGTACCCGGAGTGCTAGAAGGAATGGAGCTAGAGGTACCTGAAGGCCAGAGGCTGGAGTAGGCAAGGCTGCCTCTGCAGGTATCGTATCAACATCAATCTCTGAGGATGTGTCTACCGGAGCTGCTTTCCTTCTATCAGCCTCATCCCGTGTGTACTCAGCCTCTATCCATCGGATGTCGGTGGAAGATGTGGGAGTAACCTCAACATCCTTCTTCTCATCACGAGGAACTCCTGCCCGACGACACAACTCTGTGATCAGTACTGGAAAGGGAAGGGACGTCTGGCACTGTTTGGCTCTCATGGCCATCTCCTGCTCGATAATAAGTCCTAAATTCAGCCGTTTCTTGGCTATGATAGACCCAAGGCAGGCCGCCTTTTGATGGCGGAGAATGGACTCATTTTGTGACGGCATGATTGTGCTGATGATAAAGCCAAAACAGTACCGAGCTGCTATATTTAGGTCCATCTTTTCTATTGGCGCTCCAGCCTCAATCCATCTAGGGGTGGTGTCAGAAATCAATAGTGCTAGCCAACCCTTCAGGTCATCCAGAGTCTTCTTAGTGATCATACCCTGGTACTCGTGCTCAATGTCTATAGCCCTCTCAAATAAAGTGTTGATCTCATTGCTGCTGCATCTCACTTGCTTCCCTTGGACCATCACAAAATCCACATGTCTGAAGGCACTGGACTTCTTCTTCCCCTAGGGTACCAGATCATTGCAGGCTGAGTAGAATTTCCGGACCCAGGTGGGAATGTATGGGCCATGGGTCTTGGTGAAAATCTCGAACCTGTGGAACCTAAGGGTGTCCCACACATTTGGATGCCTGTCCACTATATCATTCGTGGACAATCTCTTTTCCTCCAAGATGGTCCTCAATCCCTGGGCCTTTAACTGGTTGAGTGACCAGGGAGGAGAAGCCTGAACTGATGGTGCTGGAACCACCATCTGTGCTGGAACCACCATCTATGCTGGAACCACCATCTGTGCTGGAGCTGGCACTGAATCTGAAGTAGGAGGGGTCATCTCCAAAATCCTAGATGGATCATGGCGAGATTTTGAGCGTTACTCTGCTTGTCGGGCCTGTAACAGTTGGTCGTCCTCAAGCTCAGAGAATGAAGCCTGAGAATCAGATGACTCTCTCTCACAGCTGATTTAGAATCGATTTCATCAAACAAGACATGTGAATCAACATTTTAAAGCATTTAGGCATAAATTCCAATTCAAAACGGGCAAACCAACACACTAAACATGATTAAAACAATTACCCAACATCAAGCATCAACACATTTACCTATTGCATTCGAGTTCAACCACAAAATCAAAGTACGGGGTTCAGAAAACCAACCTTTTTGCCGAATTTCAAGTTTGAATAGCTAGGCGGAAAAGTTATCCAATTCCAAGCACGAAATCACACAAAAATGCGGGTAATAGCAATAAAAAATGAAGATCAACAATTTTGTGAGAGGGTACGAGAGTTTGAAATGAGAGAAAATAAAGGATTTTGAAATTTTAAACTGTTTGTCCTTTAAAACCTTTCAGTTCGCGGCACCTTCTGTGAAGTAAGTCGTGCTCGCCGACCCAGTCAGCGATGCGCCGAGTGGTATTTCCCTCGCTGAGTTTTATAGGACCTTCAGCCATTCTGGGGTTCAAACGGCGGATAAGGTCGGGCTCGCCGACCTGTTCGGTGAATCACCGATTGAGCAATTTGCCCGCTGAGTTTTACAGAGTTCCCCTTCAATCTTGGTCATTCCAACGGCGGTCCTAATCGGGGTTCGCCAACCTGTTCATGGACTTTGGTCTGGCCAAACTACCTATTTTCCAACACTTTTCACTTTTCAACCTGCACAATCAACACCCGTTATACAAAATAAAAAACTAACGCATTAAAAACTTGGGTTGCCTCCCAAGAAGTGCCTTAGTTAACGTTATGGCACGACGAGGATACCAAATCAAGCT
Source organism: Solanum etuberosum (assembly GCA_029582245.1). Lineage (NCBI taxonomy): Eukaryota > Viridiplantae > Streptophyta > Magnoliopsida > Solanales > Solanaceae > Solanum > Solanum etuberosum. The sequence continues at coordinate 45,169 of JAJONR010003795.1, forward strand.
TCATTTTTGGGGTTTGCCATTGTGTCACTAGGCAACCCCTCTTGTTGTCTTGGATTTAAATGAGAAGAAATTATACCCATTTGGGTCTCCAGCTGCTTAATAGAGACTGAGTGAGAGGTCGCCGTCATATTGAGAGTTGAGACATCATCTTTCATCTCTTTCAACACCTTGTCTAACCCTTCAAATTTTTTGAGAATGCGTGAGAGCATATCTTCTGTACGGCTACCTTCAGATTCCTTGGCCTTTTGACGCTCATGGGGAGGAACGTACATGTCCTTGTCCCTTTCTCTCTCGTTACAGGTGGCGTTGCGATCACGCCAATCACTGTCATGATCTCTCCAGCCCTCATCTCTGTTCTAACCTTGATTTCCACCCGGTCTTGGGTAGTTTGCATGATAGCCTCTTCCTTGATTGGTTAGGAAGTTCACTTCCTCATTGTACAGTGCTTCAAATTGTGCTTCATCGGGGTTAACTCCACCAACACCTACAACATTAACACTCTTTGTACCAACACCCATGACATTTTTAGCCAAGAGATCCAGCTGGGTCATCATTTTGGCCATGTTTTGGTCTCTCTCTTGATCTTTTTCGATTTGTTCTTTTGTCATTCTAAACGTGAGAGGAGACACTTGATCTTCACCGGTGTGCCATGCCCTATTTATCTTGGTCATGCATTTATGGAGTTGAGACGCTACTTCATATGGCTATTGCATTATACCACCAGGAGATAGTTGATCAGCCACTCTTTTGTTCACCGAATCAAGACTCTGATAGAAGTGTTACAGCAGCACATTATTTTGAAGTCCATGAGTTGGGCACTGAAGTACCAACTTCGTAAATCTCAGTCATGTCTCATGGATTGACTCACCTTCCAAGCGTTTGAAACCTTGGATGCCATCTCTTAGAGTCATCATCTTCAATGGGGGAAAGAACCTCACTTGGAATGTTGTGATAAGCTCATCCCAAGAGGTGATGGAATCCCTCAGTAACTCAGCCAACCATTAAGTAGCTTCACCCATCAAGGAGAATGGAAACAACATGAGGCGGACTGATTCTTGTGATATCTTCTTAAATGAGAACGGACCACAGACATCCACGAAGTTCCTAATATGCTCATGGGGATCCTCATGAGCCAGCCCCACAAATAATCCTTTAAGTTGCAGGAGCTGAAGCATTGTGCTAGTAATGTGGAAAACAACGTTTCCTTCAGCCGGAGGTAGATGAATTTCCCCAGCACCACCCAATTGAATTGGGTCATTAACATCGTTATGATTTCCAATGTCGTCTTGGTGCCCTACTTGGCTATCATTACTTCCGTTTACACTCATCTCTTCTGATGTTTAACACAAACTACACAAAACCAAAAACTAGAGTAAGTAGATTCAGCTACAACTAAAGAGATCACAATTTAACTTCACTAAAAGAATTTTAAACAACACCACTCCCCGGCAGCGGCGCCATTTTGATTAACGTTTCAAGCACACCTCATCTAATTCTAGGTGCAAATGATCGCTAAACAGTATAAAACCAAATGAAGAGTTGGGGTCGAACCCACAGGGAGTCGTATGTGTCTAAAATTCAATTAAGAAGTACAAATGTGTTCTAAACAGTTATAGGAAGAAAAATTATCGAAAAAATACATTTAAATCTAAAAGGGTGACAACTAATGTCAGATTGGGGGTTTGATTTTTGCAATAAACAGTTGAAATAACAATGAAAATAGTGAAAAATAATAATATGGAGAGGAGTTCTTGGGATGTGATCAGTTATAGGCTATTTATGCTATATGGGTAATTGAAATCTAACGATGATTTTCTGAAACACTGTGGGTAGGCTGGACTTTAAGTGCAATAGTTTTCTCTCGAACAACTATTACGATTCAACTGATTTCTTTCGAACAACTATTACGATTCAAGTGATTTCTTTCGAACATCAACAAGCTTAACAAGATAACCAGCCCATAACCTTAATACATCCACTCTCTCAAGATAGATGGGTAGGATTGGATTTGAGATTCATTCTTTCGAGTTGAACCCATATTAACCCAATACCTACAAATCATTAATCAAAAGCTTTGGTCCCAAAGCCTCTTTTTCAAGCAAGCTAAGAACTCAAAATTAGAATTGCATTTGCAACTACAATTCATAAATTAAAACTCAGCTAATGATTAAATCCAAATTAAAACAGCAATTTCATCATCAAACAACAATACCCATACGATAATTAGACAAATAAACACATGATCACACCCCAAGAATTGGGGTTTTAGCTACACATCATAAAAATAGAAAAATGATTACCAAATACATTTTCCATGATCTGAGTAAGAGTCTCCAAGCCTTTACAATGATTTCTAAGAATGAAATTCAAAGACCCACTTTCCAAATCCTCCAAAACTATACAATTCTAACTCAAAAATCAAGAGAAAACTCTAAGTCTAGAATGGGAACTGTAATATTTGGGAGAGAACTTTGAGGGCTCCTCAAAATTACATTTAAAATTCCATTTATAGTTTCTCGAAAATTAATCATAAAAGACCATTCGGCGAGGTAAGTTGATTAACATCTCAAATACACCTCATCCAATTTTAGGTGTAGACGATCGTAATCTAGTATATAACCCAACAAAAGGTTGGGGTCGAACCCACAGGGAGCGGTACCGTATCAAATTTTATTAGGAAGTAAAGATGTGATTCTAATCGGTTATAGAAGTAGACATTATCGAAATCAAACAAAATAATTCAAAGGTTTGACAACGAATGTCAGATGGGGGGTTTTAAGATATCAATTAACAACTACAATAATCACTAAAACAGGGGATTAGACAAGTAGGAAGAAATTCTCGGGATGTGATCGATTATAAGCTAATTTCACTATATGGCTAATTAGAGTTGAATAATAAAGTGTTGAATCACTATGGGTAGGCTAGACTATAGGTGCAATAGTTTTCTCTCGAACAACTATTACGGTTCAGGCGAGTTCTCTCGAACCTCGACAAGCTTCACACTACAAAACAACTCAAAAGCTTAATTTATCTACTCTCTCGAGCTAGATAGGTAGGAATAAGTTAAGATTCACTCTCTCGAGCTGAACCCATAACAACCCGAACACTACAATCATCAATCGATTACCTTGGTTTTAGAACCTCTCTCTAGAGCAAGCCCAAAACACTAAGCTAAAATTATATTTGCAACTACTACTCAGCTATCAATCAAACCCATATTAAAATAATATTTAAATCATTAAACAACAATGCTCATAAGCTAATTAAGAAAATAATCACATAATCACACCCCAAGAATTAGAGTTTTAGCCAAGCATCATAAAAAGATAGAAATTAATACCAAAAACATTCTCCATGATCTGGGTATTGCAATCCAAGTCTTTAAAATGATCCAAAATGCTAAAAATCAAAGACCCACTTCGAATCTACTTGATAAACCCTTCAAAGTTGTTCTCCAATGGAGAATACTAAGAAAACTATCCCAAAAACCTAAGAAAACTAAAACTGGACTTTAATAATAAAAATCCGACCCTTTGAACTCTTTTAGAATTCAATTTATAGTTTTCTAAATTTCAGCTGCAAGGACCATTAGGCGAGGTAAGTCGAGCGTCGCCGACCAGGTCGGC
>JAJONR010003796.1:0-46512 GCA_029582245.1 Solanum etuberosum
AGTATAATTCGAACTTCATTTGAATAGCTTCAATGGGAAGCAACTCCGGGTACCTGTAAAGACACTTAGTAAAAGTGTTAGTAATAAATAAATATGAATAAAATTGAATAACTCAAATAACAACTAAAAAATAAAAATCCGTCTTATTAAAATGGAAGGCCTTGGAAATCGACGGTAATTTCTTCATCGGCTAATTTTAACATACAAAATATATAAACTTAAACTAAATTTCCGTCTTTTACAATTGGGAGGGCCTCCAAAACCGACGGAGAGATTTTTCATTGGCCACTGAATAGCTAATCACACATCATATAGTCAATACAGTGGTAATACTACCAACCAAAACAAATGTTTGTTTCTCTGAAAAATTCAAGAATATTGCCTAAAATGTATATAATAATAATAATAATAATAATAATAATGTAAATAATAATAATAATAATAATAATAATAATAATAATAATGTAAATAATAATAATAATAATAATAATAATAATAATAAAACTCATAGTAAAAGCTCATTTCAACCAATAAAATAGAGATACTTCCAATAATAAAAATATATAAAATTTGAAACAAAATCAGATCAACAGCACATAGATGAGGTTTATAACGAAATGCCAACATAATCACTTTAATACATATTTAAACAATGCAAAATAAATAAAAACCAATAATTACTACTTCAAGATACGAAAGTTATCCAAAGAAACCAAATAATCCAATTTAAAATAAAGATCAAATCAGTCCCTAAAATATTAAAATAACACTAACAATGACAAATAACCCAACACAAAATAACAAGAAAAATAAAATCATGAACGACTGTTATTCACAATTGCCGGATTCCGGCGAAGTTACGACCTGCAAAGAAGCACAAAAAAAAATAAAAAATGACAAAAAGAGGAGAGGCAATAGGGATTTACAGTGGGGTTGTGTTGGCTGGATTTGTTGTTGTTGATTGTTCCTTGAGCTTCGCTGGAACTTCTCTGGAGTTACTGGTTCGCCAGAGACGGCATCGCAACAGTTGGGTCTGGTGGTGAGTTCGCTGATTCACCCAAGCTTTGAGCTGTTGTTGGGTGTTCGTTGTTCTCCGGTCGGTTTTGCTAGTGCAAGCTCGAGCTTGCTGGTTGGTTCATTGGAGCTCTCTATTCGCTGTGATTTGACCAGAAAAGGGACAAGGAGGTTGTTTTGGTTGTTTGGTGGAGTAGTGGTAGTGTGGTGGTGGGTTGTGTGAGGGTGGTTTTGGGTTTGTTCTGTCGTTCATTGGTTGTTCCGGTACGAGCTTGGAGTTCGCCGTTAATGGCAGAATTCGAGCAAAGGGGAAACAGATGGGGGTTGTTAGCTTTGAGCTACCGGTGGTTCTAGTCGGGATCGGGCCACTCGTTCGCGATGGAGCTTGGTGGATCTGGTATCGTGAGGCAGAGAAGAGAAGAAGGAAAAAAAAATGGAGGTCTTTGGTGGTGGGCTCGCCGGAATCCGGCGGAGCTCCGGTGACTTGCCGGAAAAATAAGGAATAGTGAAAGAGAACTTTTTTGAAGACCAAAATCTGAAAAATTTCAACCCTCCTCTAAAAAAATAATTCACCACCACCCTCTAACTTAATGACCAAGCTATTCTTTAAATAGGAAATTGAAAACCATCAATAATACAATACCACTAGCTTAATAAAATATCTGCGTATGAAAAGTTATTCGTATTTGAATGAATTTCTAGACTGTGCAAAATATCAAAATTCAATATTAACAAATGTAACGAATAAAAATAAATATTAAAAAATATAATGAACGTAACTAACTACATGTGAACAATGCAATTTAGCAGAAATAACGATTTAATCAAAATGAACAAATATTTGAACGTAGTCAACCGGCTGTGACAAAAAATATGTAATTAAAATTAATTGATAAAAAATCCAGGAATTTTGACAAATAATGATAAATATCGATAAACTTATTTAAAATTAAAAAAAAATGTATTTTGAACTATTAAATAAATAAAAGTTAAAATTTACGAATTTTAAAAATGTTAGGTCAAAATTGGGTGTCAACAACTCATACACCATGTACAAGTCTGAAACCCCAAACAACCATAAAAACAATAAAAGTGTCTATGGTTTTTCCCTCAAACCATGAGGGCTCACCACTCCAAGTGATAAAAGCAAAGTAATCATGATCTAAGCACATCCAAGAGGAGGAGCGTCAGATCCTATATAATGATACAATATAGGCAAAAATATGCATTAGTACGGTGAATGTACTAAGTATGGGAAAATGCATAGAACATAGGCATGATAATATGATGAACCTTAAACATAATATGCATGACCAAGTAAAACGTAGAAGAAACCTTTAAAGAGAAACCATGAGTGATAAACAAGGTCAATGCATATTGATAACCATAGGAAAGCTTTGAAAAGACTTTTAAAGAAAAACAAAGTTTATTTGTGGGATATTTACTGTTAACCAATAATAAGATCATGTGATCTATAACATACAATCCGGTATAACCCTCACACCGAAAAGAAGAATCTACTTGCCAAGGTAGCACTCAGTCTCATTTATTATTGTTATGGTGGATTCACTAGCTAGGTTATTTAAGACAATCCTACGAGGGCACGTAGTTTGGGACAAGGAAATTGCTACTAAAGACCAAATCTCTACTAATAATAAGGTCTCCATTCCAAAGTCCTTTCGGTGCTAAGTAAATTCCAACAGAAAAGACATTATCATAATTATATCAAAATACTTGGAAAGGCAACAGTTAAGACAACCAATCCAATCATAAGTTCATATTAGAGTAGCTCCTTTCAAAAACATGATTTCATAAACTCATTCATAAGACACTTTTTTTTTACGCATCTAAACCATGATTTCTTTACTGTGTGATAAAATCTTTCACAAATCATTAACATTTTATCTTAAAAGCACCATTTAGTCATAAATCATTCATTTCATAAAACATGCATAAATCATTAATCAAATTCATTATCATAATATATAAGCTCATAAGTTTTGTTCATAATTCATTTTTAGAAAATAGGCATGGCATGCGTCCCAATGAATTAAATTGAAAATCATGTAATTGAATCAAATCATTCATAATAAGATTGATGTTAAACAATTGAATCATAATAAATAAAACCCATGAAGATTTGCATAAATTCCTAACAAGAATTTGGGTGAAATCAATTTAGAAGATTGAGATTCTTTTAGGACTCAATTGATGAAAGGAATCCATTGATGAATTCTCACATACCTTGATAATCAAATGCCTAAGAATGCAATGAGAATGAGACCTTGAAGCTTGAAACTCTAACTTCCCCCTTGAGAGCTCTTGAGAGAATTTGGAGAAGAAGACTTGAGGAATTTTGGGAGAATTGAGTATATGAGAGGAATTAGTCTAAGTCTTAAGAGTAAAAACAGTTATAGGGGTAGTTATAGGATCAAAACTACATAGCTTAGGGGTTAATTGGGTAGGAAAAGTGTAACACCCCAGGAAATTTTTGAGCTAAGACTCAAACCATCCTTCGTTGTGAGTAGGCTTTTACCGAGGAATTTAAAATTTCTTAAGTGTTAAGGTAACTAGATATAGCACCTTGAGTTCCAAAAAGAACTAAAGAGAACTCATTCAATTCATTCCTAGGTTCCTCTAAGTTTTGAGTCAACTTCAAACGACCATAACTCTCAGTAAAAGATGAGTTAGGTATGCCATGAGATGGCAAATTAAAGGTCTTTGATTTATCTTTCCAACGCCGCTGAGTTTTCTAAGTTTCGAGGTTGTATGAGTGAGATATGCACTTTTGAAGTCAGGCTATCCAGTTAAGGAAAGTTACCCGAAAATAGTGAGGGATATTTTGGTCTTTTCCTTACCAAATCAGATTTAATTCATGTTTAGTAAGGTTTGAAGGGTCTAATCCTATTAGGTTCAGTTTGATAATCCTAATATACGCCTAGGATTTTAGTTGAGAGTTCAAGAAGAGAAAAGAAGAGAAAAGAGGAGAAAAGAGGAAAGGATCAAGGCGTTCGTCGAAGTTCTTAAGTTTTGTTACGGATTTTTGCCATGGGTTTGATCCCTAAGAGGTATGTAAGCTTCCATAGTATTGGGTTTGTTCACCCACGCGCCAATCATGATTTATTCAGCGTATTTTCGTTCTTGAAATTTAAGGATTTAAGTTCTTGATGAGTTCTTAATAAGTGTTCTTGAAGTTTCATTCTACATCTTGTTGTGTTGGGGTTTTGATGAATTCTTGAGATGAAAGTTACTGATTTGAGGGTTGTTTTGAGTGGATTAGTAGGTACATACGTTGAGTATTCAATTCTAAGTGATTGGGGAAGAAACCATTCAATTCTAGGCGATTTAGGATTTAAAAACGAGCAAACAAAATTCGTCGGGTTTTCTGGGTTGGGGCCTGGCGCCCTGCACCAGCCAGTGCGCCCCAAATCCTCTTCTGTAGTTTAGGGGCAGGCGCCCTGCGCCACTCAGTGCGCCAGGGGTCGCCTGCCCCATCCAGTTTGCAGTCGGTTGCTCCGTTTGAGTTCTTTTAAAGTGTACCTTCACTCCCTTTTGATTCTAATCACTCTAAACTATTTCTAAACACATAGAAATCATTCATAACATGAATCATAACCTTGAATTCATAATTCAAATTCAAGATAGAGTTAAGAGTTAAGTCTTGAGAGTTCTTTCGAACATTTTGAGAAAGTCTCTTTGAGTCTTTTTGAAGAGTCTTCTACAACTTCTAATAACTTGTTTCAAGACTCGAGCAAGTGAGTATGAGAATGAGAAGAATGTATTCATGAGTCTACTTTATCATCACGAGATCCTTCATATCATGAACCATAACTCTTGAATTCATAATTCACATTCAAGAGAGAGTTGAGAATAGAGTTCAAGAAAGTCTTTCAGTTCAATTGTGAATCTTTTGAGATCAACTATCGATTTTAACTTTGTTTTGAGGAAGTAAGTATGAGAATGAGAAGAGTCATATACATGAGTTCCATAGTGTTATGTAGACCCTCGAGTCAAGTCGTTCATGCCCATAAATTCCGCATGAACTTCGTAAACTGAACATCTTTGAGAGGAGTAGTATCTTCAAGTTCTAAGTCTTGAGTATCGAGTTCCTAACCCTTTTGAGAGTATATTCCTAATCATGGGACTATTACATATTACCCATGGAGTCCTTGAGGTAATTTGTTCATGCCCATAATTCTGCATGAACCCTATGAGTCGAATATTCTTGAGATGAGTAGTATCATGAAGTCCATGAGTTGAGTTGTTCATGCCCATAATTCCGCATGAACCCTCTGAGTTGAGCATTCCTAAAACAAGTATTACCATTAAAGTTCTTGAGTTCTGAGTTGTTGAGTCTCGAGTATTGAGTTCTATGTATGGTTATTAAAAACCTTGAATTGAGTCGTTCACGTCCATAATTCGGCATGAACTTTATTCTGGGAAGTCTTTTACAAATATTTTCTAAAATTGTTTTAAGACTTGAGCACTTGAGTTGATAAAGAGTAGAGTCGAGTTCATTTTCTTTAAAATGATATATGAAAACTAAGTATTCCCAAGAGTAAATGTTTTCACATTTAAAAGAGAAGGAAACTAAGATTTCCAAAAGAGTTTTGAGCATTTTGAGTAAAATCTCTTTTTAGAGAAAGATTTTGAGTAATAATCTCAAACCACAGAAAGAGTTATGTTTCTAAACATATGAGCTAGTTACATTTTGGGAGTAGTATTGAGCACCGATATGGGGACGAGTTTGAGTTCAGATAATTTAAAGTCTCCATAAAAGGGTCATACTTTTTAGATGATTCCTTAATGCTTTTAGCATAGACTAGTGGATCCACTTAGTGAGTTAGGTTCTATACCCCCGGCAAGGTATAGGACGGCTCTAGCAGCGTAAGGCAAAACGTTGTATCATCACATAGCTCATAGTGATGGTTGTCGGTTAGAGAAACTCCCACAGAGATATTTTGTATTCTTATATACACATAGTTTACTTTGTATTTTCATATACAAGCAGATTTTATCTGGTATCCTTGCATACAAATTGGGTTGCTTTCTACTATTTTAAAAGCTTTCCATATATTGCATATGTATTGTTGCTTTATATTGAGTTGAGTATCCAGAGTTGAGTACCTAGAGTCGAGTATCTTATTATTGAGTTGAGTCTTATTTCACTGAGTTGAATATATTATCATTGAGTTGAACTATGTTTCTTTGAGTTGAGTTGAGTTGAGTGAGTTGAGAAGAGGTAAGTATGTTTCTTTTCCACACGTTCAAGCTTATGTTTATGCTTTAGAATTCTCCTTACATGCTCGTACATTCCATGTACTGGGCCATTTGGCCTGCATCGTTTCATAATGCAGATATAGGTATTAAGGGTCATCAACAGGAGCTTCGTTGATACCACATGGAGTTTGAGTTAGCTATGGTGAGCCTCCTTGCTTCCGAAGGATTTAATTTACTTTTTAGTTTAGTCAGGATGTCGTGGGTCTTGTCCCGACTTCCATCTTTTTCATTTAGAGGCTTCATAGATAGACAGTAGAGTTTGAGAAGTCTATTTCATTTATCTTGTTAAATGTTCTAAAGACTTGAGTTGCCTAGTTTTGGCTAGTTGAATATACGATTATATTCTAACTTAATTATTTGAGTTTCAATGAATTTTATTTTGTTTTAAGCTTTGTATGCTTGAGTTAGTCTTCCGCTTGTAGTCAACCAGGATGAGGGTTCGCTTGGAGACCAACAATGGTTCTCGAGTGCCGGCCATGTCCAAGGTGTAGGCTCGGGTCGTGACAAAAAGACTAGAACGTCCTTACTTAAAAATTGTCAAATGACTACTACGGTTCTGACCTACCATCCGTAGGACTCCTGGTCAACCGTAGAGTCACTTACTGGACCTAAAATAATGGGAAAATCCTACAAGTTGCGTCTACAGGTCGTCGACCACTCTACGGTCCGTAGACCTCTTCCGTAGAGTCCAACTTTAAGTCTAAAATTTCTCTAAGTTTGGATCACTTCTATGAATAATTCCTACGGTCCATAGAATACCCAACGACTCGTCTTGTCCATTTGTAGGTCAAATATCAGAAACTTGACATTTTCAAAAATCAATCCAATTATTACGCCTCAAAAAAATTTCTGTGACTTTTCTCTTTCAAATTTGATATTCCAATTTTTGAGGTGTTACAATATCTCCCCCTTGGGAACATTCGTCCTCGAATGGGACTCAAGCTAGAATGAATAGAGTAGGGAGAGAAACTAGCAGTCCATTATGAATGTAATCACATCAAAATGCATGTAAACAAGGAGAAATCACTCCAAGCTAAATCATAAAATCAAGTTTTTTATGAACATGCATGCATATGGAAACATGACAATGACTAAAACGCATGAATCCAAAAGAATGAATCATGAAGAACTAATACCTCAATCTAGAATAAGAGCGGAGTGAAAAAAGGTGAGGATACTTGGACATCATATCGGCTTGGGTCTCCCAAGTAGCACTCTCAACTTGTTGATTCTTTCATAGGACTTTTACGGATGTAATTTCCTTATTTCTAAACTTCTGGACTTATTACCGGAACCTCTTCATACGAAAGACTTTCCTTAACTCCTAAACTTTTCAAAGACACAATAGATGTCGGATCACCCACACACTTCTTCAACAAAGAGACATGGAACACTAGGTGTACTGATATCAAATCCGGAGGTAACTCCAACTAATAAGCAACTTTCTCAAAACTTGATATGAGCCGACATGATGTGGACTAAGATTTTTTTTCTTTCAAAGCCTAATCACACCCTTCATGGGTGAGATTTTCAAGTAAAGTCAATCATAAACATCAAATTCAAGCCCCCCTTTTCTAACATCGTCATAAGACCTTTGTCGACTTTGAGTCGTTTTCAACCTTTCTCTAATAAGTCAAACCTTTTTCATAGCCTCATCCATCAACTCGGGCCCTATCAAAGTGACCTCACCAACCTCGAACCAACTAATAGGAGACCTACATCTCCTACCTTATAGAGCCTCAAATGGGGCCATTCCAATACTAGAGTGATAACTATTATTATAAGCAAACTCGATCAAAGAAAATGATCATCCAATTACCCTTGAAGTCAATTACAAAATCTCTCAACATATTTTTCAAATTCTGAATAGTACGCTCGGCTTGCCCATCAATTTAAGGATGAAAATTCATGTTAATCTTCATTGAATACCAAGACCATTTTGAAAATACCTCCAAAACTGAGAAGTAAACAACATACCACGATCAAAGATAATGGACAATGGCACTCTATGTAATCTTACCATTTCTCGTATATAAGTCTTAGCATAATCCTTGGCTGAAAACAAAGTGTTCACGGGAAGAAAAAGAGTCGACTTAGTTATTTGATCCACAATAACCCAAATCGAGTCAAACTGGCACCGGAAACGAAGCAAACCCATAATGAAGTCCATATTCAAGTTTTCCCACTTCCAAGTAGGAATACTAATATCTTGAGCCAAACCACCCAGTTTCGGATGCTCAACTTTTACTTGTTGAAAATTTAGACACTTAGCTACAAACTCAACGATATCCTTCTTCATCCCATTTCACCAATAGACCTCCCACAAATCATGGTACATTATGATGGTTTCCGAGTAAATAAAATACCGAGAACTGTGATCTTTCACCGAAATCCGACTCCTCTACTCATCAACATTCGGAACACATAATCAACATTGGTATCGAAGGACACCATCTCCCTTTTGGGAGAAAGATTCAATGACTTTTTCAGAAATCGACTTCTTTAAATCAATCATAACTGGATTAAGATCATTCGTATCCTTCACATATGGAATAAGAAACGATTCTGAATCATTTTGAACAATCACACCACCCTCATTTGAATCAACCAATCGAACATCAAACTAGCCTATGAACATGTCTTTCTTACCATCCTCAATGTGAACAACACTACCCATTGATAGTCTACTAAGTGCAACAGCTACCACATTAGGCTTACTGAGATGAAAAGGACACTCATGTCATAATCTCTTAACAACTCAAGCCACCTTCTTTGGTGAAGATTCAAATCCTTTTGAGTGAACACAAACTTTAAGCTCTTCTGATCGGTGAACATATCCACATGAACACCGTAAAGATAATGTCTTCAAAACTTTATGGCAACCACTAACTCTAAGTCGTGGGTCGATAATTCTATTCATTCACCTTCATTTGCCTTGAAAAAGAATCGACTACTTTCCCATGTTGCATCAAAACACAACCAAGACCAATCCATGAAGCATCACAATAAACCATAAAACCATCTGATCCTTTCGGTAATATCAATATAGGGGCTGAAGTGAGTCTATCCTTTAACTCTTGGAAACTCTTCCCACAAGCTTCCAACCATAGAAATTATACCTTCTTTTGGGTCAACATTTCCAAAGGTGAAGCAATAGACAAAAATCCTTCCATAAACCTTCTATAGAAACTGGTCAAACCCAAGAAACTCCATATATATGAAGCGGACAAATGTCTAGGGCAACTCTTAACCGCTTCAGTCCTCTTAGGATCAACTTGTATACCTTCACCAGAGACAATATAGTCAAGAAAAGTAATGGACCTCAACCAAAACTCACACTTACTAAACTTAGCATATAATTTCTGATCCTTGAGAATTGACAACAGAATCTGTATATTCTCAACATGCTCATCCTTACTCCTAGATTAAATCATAATATCATCAATAAATATAATTACGAATATGGCAAGATATTGTTTGATGACCCTATTCATTAAGTCCATGAATCCAGCCGGGGAATTAGTTAGACCAAATGACATCACCAAGAACTCATAGTTATCATACCAAGTTTGAAAAGTCATTTTCAGAATGTCACTTTTCTTTACCCTCAATTGGTGATAATTCGACCAAAATTCAATCTTAGAGGAGAATCTCACACCTTAGAGTTGATCAAACAAGTCATCGATCCCTGTAATAGGACACTTATTATTTATTCTGACTTTGTTCAATTGTCGATAGTCAATGCACATTCAGACGAAACCATTCTTCTTTCGAACAAACAAAATTGGATCACCCCATGGTGAGATACTCGATCTAATAAAACTCTTATCCTACAAATCCTTCAATTGATCCTTTAATTCCTTCAGTTTTGTTGGGTCCATTCGGTAGGGAGGAAAAGAGACAGGTTGCGTATCTGAGAGAAGGTCAATACCGAAGTCTATTTCTCTTTTGAGAGGAATACCAGGAACATAAACACTTTTGGAAACTCATTTACAATTGAAACAAACTTAAGAGTAGGGGTTTCGAAATATGTATCCCTAACCCTAATAAGATGATAGATGCAACCCTTAGAAATCATTTATCCCACCTTTAGGAAGGAAATGAACTGACCCTTAGGGGCAGAATTTCCCCCTTCAGTTCTAAGATAGGTTCGTTCAGAATCTGGAATGTGACCAATCAAGTTTTACAATCTATGGAAGCATAATAAGAATGAAGAAAATCCATCCCAAGAATAACATCAAAATATAACATATCAATATCTAAAAGATCAACATGAGTGACCCTATGTAACACCTCAGATTTGAAAAAAAAAGAAAAAATTCAGGTTTCCTAGAACTGGTGCTAGTACCGACGAAACCACTGATGGTTTGTAGGTCGAACCACGGACAGTAGGTGGGGACCGTGGGTGAAAAGTTCAAATGAGTTAAAATGTCAAATCCCAGTACCCTTTTTATGATTTATCAAGACGATCCGTCGCTCAATGAACGAGTCGTAGGTAGGTCTCGTAGGTGAGTCTCAAACTTAGTGAAATTTTGAGGGCTAAAGTTAGACTTATGGTGGCCATGTACGGACAGTAGGTTGACCAGCAGACCGTATATGGGTCCCGTCATTCAAGGGTTCAGAAACAAGTTCCTGAACCCTACCGACAATTGACCAGGACGATCTGTAGTTAGACCTACGGACCGTAGGTTCAACCGTCGATGGGTTCTGGCAGTTATTTTAAGTAGGGCTTTTAGGTATTTTTCTAATTATTCTAACCCAATACTATGTCATTTTACCCTCTACCCTAGGCCCTATATAAACATTTTTACCCCCAAATCACCCAATTCAATTCACTCTCCTAAATTCCTAAAATTTGATCAAGTTTATCCTCTTAAATATTTCTCTCTCTAAGGAAGAAGAAGAAGAGCTAGGGTTCCTTTCAAGTCTCAATTTACACCATAGCTTTTGGGCTTTGAACTCCAAGGTATGATAGTATTCCCATATGGAGTCCTTTCCTCCATAGGGTTCCTAAAATCTCCAATTTTGTAAAGTTAGATTTCCTAGTTAAATTAGGATTTTTATTCAATTGTCATGGGTTCCTTTCAATTATGATCTTATTGATTGATTTATGTCTTTTTATGCATGAATTGAAGTAATTACATGTGTTTAAGTTGAATTCTCATGAACCCATGCATGATCCATGATTTTGATTATGAACCATGAAACATGAATTTTATGAAGATATGCATGACTTTTCTTTATGAAATCGATGTAAATGAATTTCAGGATGCTTTGACTTTGAACACATGATGAAGTTTATGAATTATTGAAAAATGCATGTTTTATGAACGTAATGCGTATGACTCGAGTAAGCTTACATATGAAGGTATTTATATGTTCTATGAAGCTTGACCACATGATATAAATGACATTAGATTTTCCCTTAATGCTTTTCGGGCTATTTTTCTAAATTAGGTCTTGATTAGTATGGTATTAGGATA
Organism: Solanum etuberosum; assembly: GCA_029582245.1. NCBI lineage: Eukaryota > Viridiplantae > Streptophyta > Magnoliopsida > Solanales > Solanaceae > Solanum > Solanum etuberosum. The sequence goes on from JAJONR010003796.1 coordinate 11,778, forward strand.
TTCCATCAATGATCATAGATCACGTTTTCAAAACTATTTCCATTAGTAGTAGAGAATTTCTAGCATGGAGTGAATGACTATGGGCCTTAAAAGCTATTTTGAAAAGATCATGGATGGTGAAAGATTTTCTCACGCATGGTCTAAGGAGCTACTCTATGATGTTTCTAGCTTGTATTGGTTGCTTAATTGTGTCTTTCCATGGATGATGAGAGACGAGGTGGTTACCCATGTCCCATAATGATAAGATAAGTTAAGATTAATAACTATTCCCTGAGATTTATGCTTAGCACTAAGTGGACAAGTGGCGATTACCCATGTCCCATAAACTATGTGCCACCATTGGATTATGGTATTAGATAGACATTAGCTAGTGGATCCACGTAAACTAGAAGTTCATGGTCCTTACCTTGGCAAGTAGGACACTCTCTTTTTGGTGTGCGAGTACACTGGATTTCATGATATAGCTCACATGTCTATGTCGGTAATGACTACTTACCACAATAATGAACCAAGGTTACTTTTAAAGTATCTCACATGTGTTTTAAATATGATTTAACTTGAATTGACCATGATCACGATTTATGTTTTCTAATCCTTTTATCTTATGATTTAGTTTGTCATTGCATGTCATATAAATTCCTTTTAGCATGATTTCATAACTCTTATGCATTGCTATCATACTTGGTACATTTTATGTACTAACACATACTCTTGCCTACATTGTTTCACTAATGTAGCATCCGCCGCTCCTATTCCGCATACTTGTGGCTAATGATTACCTTAGTAGCTTTTGAAGATTGGTGAGTCCTCATGTTTCGAGGACCAAACTCTTTATTGCTTATTGTTTAACTTTTCGAATGTTGTATGTGATGTATTACGTCCCAATCACTCTTTGATGTAATAGATGACTTTGAGACTTATGTTAGACTTCCGCTTTTGTCAAACTCTTTATGATATAAAACTGTCTTTTGAACTCTTTCAATTTTATTATCTTGTATAGGGCCTCTTTATATATAGGGTCTCTCGAGATCTTATATGTCATGTCACGTCTAGGGTGTACTTTGGGTCGTGACACTCTATGCGAAACAGAAACAGGGCAATGATGGAGTCACCAATAGGTGTAGAGACTAAAAAGGGTTCTAAAAAAATATCGGGACAAACATCAAATCTCATAGCCACATAAGGGATCACAAAAGCAAATGTAGCACCTGGATCAAGTAAAGCATGCACATCAAGATTAAAGACTTTCAACATACTAGTCATAACATCCGGAGAACCCTAATGATCCAGTCGATTCTGAAGTGCATAAAACCTATTCTGACGAGTAGCACCTGAACCAACACCACTAGGCTCAACTTTCCTACCATTTTTTGCCTTAGTAGCTTGCAACAGACAATCCCTCATCTTGTGACCACTCTTTCAACAATCATAGCAAATATCCATACCAACTAAGCATTTTTTCGGATGACTCTTGCCATGGCAAATGGAAAATGAAGACCCATTACCACTACCTCTTTGAGGCTTAAGGTTAGCTACCCTATCTTAGTTGAACTTAGGAGCCGGTACATTAGAAGAACCTTGACCGAAAAACTTTTTCCGTAATTGAGTACGACCATGTTCACCGTACCTAGAATGAGAAAAGTCACTGTCACAAGTCTTTGCCCTTTTTGACTCCCTAGATTTCTCTTTTAGCTTCTCCTCTTTGATTTGTTGGGCATGTATCATCAATCGGTAGATGTCCATCTCCTTATTCAACATGGCGGTACGACACTCTTTGACCACCATCTCGGACACACCTGATACGAACTTGCTCATACTTGCCCTAGAGTCAGAAACCATAGTCAGAGCATATTTAGACAATTGAGTAAAATTCAATGTATACTCTTTCACACTCATTTTCCTTTGACGAAGATTGATGAACTCAAGCACATTCATATCCCTCATCTCAAGAGGAAAGAAACGATCAAGAAACGATCAAGAAACGGCCCCTTGAATTTCTCCCAATCAATCAAGAGGACCCGCATCAATAGCCCTATCTTCCTTCCATTGATTAAACCAAACTTAAGCAGCACCCTTAAGTTAATAAACGACCAACTCCGTCCTTTCCACTAGTGACACTCCCATAATCTCCACTATCTTATAAATCTCATCAACAAACTCTTGAGGATATTCCTTAACTTTTGATCCATGTTACTCTAGGGGATTCATCCTAGTGAAGTCCCTCACTCTTGTCAAAGCCGTACCCACAATTGGGTTGACAGGAGCAACGACTGTTCTATTAACTTGGGTCATCATACCTTGAGCCAACACTTAGAAAGAGACTCGAACTCCGCATGATTCACTTGCTTGGCCAAAAGATAAACATCCACTTGAGAAACCTCGGGGTCCATAATCTTTCTTGTGTTGGATCTTCGAGGAGGCATATCCTGAAAAGCATCGGACAAGCGTTAGGAGAAAGACTTTTATAGAGACAAACTCTATCGTACGACTTTAGAGTAGTAAAAGAAATGAAGTTTCCTAAACGCTCTGTAGCCTCCTATTCATAAATGTGCGCACTTCACACTCATGAACAAGACTCTACTCGACGTAACTTGTCATGCATCTTAGGACCTTTTCTAAAACTAGATGCTTCGAATACCAAGTTTATCACTATCCAAAGTACATCTTAGAAGAGTCATAGTGAATACGATCCTGAGAAACCCTTAAAAGTCACTTGACATAAGCATGATGTAAAAGAAGTACAATAAGAGAGAATAGGCAATATAAGTCTCATGTCATATAGGAATTTGAACATAAATGTAGAAAACGAAATTGTGTCTGACATATCCTTTCTAACATCATAGAAGTAGTTGGGATATAACTCAAACACCACGTACAAGTATGAAACCCCAAATGACCATAAAAGCAATAAAAGTGTCTATGGTTTTTCCCTCGAACCATGAGGATTCACCACGCTAAGTGATGAAAGCTGAGCAATCCTAATCAAAGTACGTCTGAGAGAAGGAGTGTCAGACCTTATATTTCAAAATAATATAGACACAAATATGCATTAGTACGGTGAATATACTAAGTATGGAGAAATGCATAAAATATTGACATGATAATATGATGACCTTAAACATGATATGCATGACTAAGTAAAATGTAGGAGAAACCTTTAAAGAGAAAACATGGGTCATAAACAATGTCAATGCATATTGAAAATCATAGGAAAATTTTGAAAAGACTTTTGAAGAAAACATAGTTCGTTTGTGGGTTATTTATTGTTAACCGATAATAAGACCACGTGAACTATAACATGGAATCCGGTATGACCCTCACACTGAAAACGGAGAATCTACTTAACAAGGTAGCACTCCGTCTCATTCATTATTACTATGGTGGAGATCCACTAGCTAGATCATTTATGACAATCCTATGGGGGCATGTAGTTTGGGACAACGGAATTGCTACTAAATACCAAACCTCTACTAATAGTATGGCCTCCATTCCAAAGTGCTTTCAATGCTTAGTAAATCCCAACGGAAAAGACATAATCATAACCATATAAAAATATTTGGAAAGACAACAGTTAAAACTACTAATCCAATCATAAGTTTATATTAGAGTAGCTCATTTCAAAATCATGATTTCATAAACTCATTCATAAGAAACGCCCTTTTCAAGCATCTAAACCATTATTTCATTCATGTGCGAGAAAACCTTTCACAAATCATTGACAATTTATCTTAAAAGCATTCTTTAGTCATAAAGTATTCCTTTCATAAAACATGCATAAATCCTTAATCAAATTCATGATTATAATTCATAAGTTCGTAAGCTTTGTTCATAATTCATGTTCATAAAATAGGCATAGGCATGGGTCCCTATGAATTTAATTGAAAATCGTGTAATTGAATCAAATCATGCATAATAAGATTGAATATAAATAATTAAATCATAATAAATAGAACCCATGAAGATTTGCATAAAACCTAACAATAATTTGGGTGAAATCAATTTAGAAAATTGAGATTCTTTTGGGACTCAATTGATGAAAGGAATCCATTGGTGAACTCTCACATACTTTGATAATCAAAGCCCTAAGAATACAAGGAGAATGAAACCTTGGAGCTTGAAACCCTAACTTCCACCTTGACAACTCTTGAGAGAATTTGAGAAGAAGACTTGAGGAATTTGAGAGAATTGAGGGAATGAGATAAATTAGCCTAAGTCTTAATGTCACGCCCCGAGCCTACAACCTGGGCGGGACTGGCACTCGAGAACCATTGTTGGCCCCAAGCGAACCCTTGGCCTGGTTGGACTCTCAACGGAAGACTTACTCATCAGAAAATGTACTTAAATACAATCTTAATAAACTGTATGAATAGATAAACTGAAAAATGTTAAGAAATAACATTCAACTTAGCCAAAGTGGAAGCTCAAGTCTTATAACCAAAACAACTGAAATGCAAGACTAAAGAACTCTAGCTATCTGTCTATGAAGCCTCTAAATACTAAGAGGGATGTCGGGACAAGACCCCTAATCATCCTAACAACTTAAAATAAATAAATAAAGCAGTAAAAGGGATCCTCCGGAAAGCAAGGAGGCTCACCAAAAGACTCTGAGTGCTCGACTGGATCAACGAAGCGCTGGATGCTGATCCTGGTTACCTGTATCTGCATCATAAAAGATGCAAACCAAATGGCGTCAGTACATAGAATGTATGAGCATGTGAGGAAAACTCTAAACAAGACATAAGCTTGAAATCGAACTGAAGAAACTTACCTTGTCTCAACTCAACTCAACTCATTTCAATAGAAAGCAGTAAAAGGATGCAATATAAAGAAAAGCTTTAAAACATGTAAATAACAACTCAGTGTATTGAAAACATACAATAACTCAGTTTGTATATGAAAATACAAGTAACTCTGTGTATATAAGAATACAAAATATCTCTGTGGGATTTTCTCTAACCGACAATCATCACTATGAGCTATGTGATGGTACAATATTTTGCCTTATGCTGCCAGGGCCGTCCTATACCTTGTCGGGGGTATAGAACCTAACTCACTAAGTGGATCCACTAGTCTATGCTAAAAGCATTAAGGAATCATATGAAAAGTATGACCCTTTTCTACCCATGTTGGCTACATGATTTTATGAAGACTTTGAATTATCTGAACTCAATCTCGTCCCCAAATCGGTACTCAATACTACTCCCAAAATGTAACTAGCTCACATGTTTAAAAATATAATTATTTATGTGGTTTGAGATTATTACTCAAAACTAGCTCGAAAGCTCTCTTGGAAATTGGTGTTTCCTCTCTTATTTAAATATGAAAACAATTTAACTCTTGGGAATACTTAGTTCCCGTATAATATTTTGAAGAAAAGAACTTCACTCTTACTCTTACTCATCTCAATGCTCAAGTCTTTAAAACAAGTTTAAAACATTTGTAAAAGACTTTTAAAAAGACTTTAAGAACTCTCTAGACTTGGCTCTTAACTTTCCTTGAATTTGAATTTATGTATTCAAGGTTATGATCTCATGTTATGGATGATCTCTCGATGTTTATATGTACCTTAGAGTGTAGAAATCAACTAGAAAACATAGTTACGATTCGAGGGAACTCAAAACGGAAAGAAGTGGGAAAGGGTAGAGGACTTGGCGACCCTGGCGTACTGAGTGGCGCCGGACGCCAGAGCCCAAACTACAGAATCTGGGTTGGGGCGCACTGAGTGGCGCGGCTCCCCAGGACCCATACTACAGAATCTGATGTGGGGCGCTCTGAGTGGCGCGGCGCCCTACCCTTTTTCCCAGAAAATTTGACAAATTTTCTTGTTCGTTTTTCAACCCTAATTCGTCTAGATTCGATTGGTTTCTTTGCCAAACACTTAGATTTGAATACCCAACAAAAGTATACAAGAATCTACTCAAAAACAAACTTAAATCTCATCAAATCATCTCAAGAACTCCTCCAAAACTCAACAATCAAGAACCCAATGGAAACTTCAACAAAATCCATCCAGAACTCAATTTCTCTACTTTCAAGATCGTAAATACGCTGAATTAAACATTATTGGCGCGTGGGTGAACTAACCCAATGCTATGTGATAACACATACCTCGTAGGGATTAACCCTTGGCAAAATCCGCAAGCAAAACTCAAGAACGCGATGAACTTTGGCTCTTTCTCCTCTTTTCTCCTCCTTTCTCTTCTCTCAAAACCGTTTCGTAATTTTGTGAAGCGTAAACTAACCAAATCAGTTTAGACCCCAATTAAATTACTAAAAATGAATTTAATTAATTGGGTAATGAAAACACCAAAATACCCTTCTAAAATCTGGTTGACTTTCCTTATTCAGACAGCCCGACTTCAAACGGGCATACTTCCTTCATACAAACTTGAAAATTAGCAAACGCGGTGGCGTTGGAAATATAATTCAAAGATCTTTCATTTGATATCTTGTAGCTCACCTAACTCATCATGTGCTGAGAGTTATGGTCATTTGAAGTTGACCCAAAACTCATACATAGCATAACTTGCCAATATTTCCAAATTTAATTATTTCCAAAAATGATTTCTTTCTAATTCTAATTGTTTCAAATAGCAGGATGTTACAATATCTCCCCCTTGGGAAAATTCGTCCTCGAATGAGATTACTCTTAGTAGGATAAGGGTGTAACATCTAACATTCAGCTCTAACACCCAACAAGCAAAATATGACTACAACAAGCCATCTTAAAACAATTGCCAAGGAAAAGATTAGTACCTTAGTTTGGAATTTCTCTGGACTCAAAGAGATGTGGGTACCTCTTCTTCATGTCCCCCTCGGCTTCCCAAGTAGCTTCCTCAACAAACTGATTTCTCCATAGAACTTTGACTGATGCTACTTCCTTGATTCTCAACTTGCGAACTTGAGGATCTAGAATCTGAACAGGGATCTCCTCATAAGATAAGCTATCTGTAATACCAATATCTTCAGTGGGTTTGATAAGTGAAGGATCGCCCATACACTTCTTCAACATGGAAATATGAAATACCGGATGGACCGCTGCTAACTCTTGCGGTAGCTCCAACTCATAAGCCACATTACCGATCCTCTTAGATATTCTGTAAGGACCAATATATCGGGGACTAAGCTTCCCCTTCTTACCAAATCTCATAACACCATTCATGGGTGAAACCTTCAAATAAACCCAATCATCTACTTCAAACTCTAAGTCTCTTCTCCTAACATCTGTATAGGATTTCTGACGACCCTGCGTTATTTTCAATCTCTCTTGAATAACCTTTACTTTCTCCATATCTTGATGAACCAAGTCTGGTCCTATCAACTCAGCTTCACCAACCTCAAACCATCCAATAGGATATCTGCATCTTCTCCCATAAAGAGCCTCATACGGAGCCATTTGGATGCTAGAGTGGTAACTATTGTTATAAGCAAACTCAATGAGAGGTAGGTGATCATCCCAATTATCTTTGAAATCAATCACACAAGCCCTAAACATATCTTCTAAAGTCTGAATGGTGCGCTCTGCTTGACCATCAGTCTGAGGATGAAAAGCAGTACTCAAATTCACTTTCGAACCCAAACCTTTCTGGAATGACTTCCAGAATTATACAGTAAATTATGCATATCTATCCGAAATAATGGACATCGGAACTCCATGAAGTCTAACTACCTCTTGAATATATAACTTGGCATAATCCTCTGCTGAATGGGTAGTCTTTACCGGCAAAAAGTGGGCTGATTAATCATTGGATCTATAATCACCCAAATCGAATCATGCTGTCTGCGAGACCGTAGTAAACATGTGATGAAATCCATATTGATCATCTCCCACTTCCATTTCGAAAGATCTATATTTTGAGCCATACCATCGGGCCTCTGGTGCTCTACCTTAACTTGTTGGCAATTCGGACACTTAGCAACGAACTCTGCAATGCCCTTCTTTATACTACTCCACCAATAAACCTCTCTCAAATCACGATACATCTTTGTGGAACCCGGATGGATAGAATATCTGGAGCTATGAGTTTCCTCCATGATCCTCTCTTGAAGTTCATCCACCCTTGGTACACACAATCTAACTTGATACCTCAACACACCATCTCCCCTTTGTTCAAAAGTCATCACTTTTTGCTTATGAACATTTGCCTTCAATTCAAGCAAAATAGAATCTTGGTCTTGTTTCTCTTTAGCTTCTGACACTAATGATGATTCATCACCACCACTCCTCCTTCATTGAAATCCATTAAACGAACTCCTAATCGTGCAAGTCTATACACATCTTTTGCTAACTCTTTCTTGTCTTCCTCGAAATGGGCAGTACTACCCATAGACAATCTACTCAAGGCATCAGCAACAACATTAGCCTTACCTGGGTGATAGAGAATACCCATGTCATAATCTTTGAGTAACTCTAACCACCTTCTCTGTCTGAGATTAAGCTCTTTCTGACTAAACACATACTAAAGACTCTTGTGATCGGTGAACATATCTACATGAACACCATAAATATAGTGACGCCATATTTTCAAAACAAATACTATGGCAGCCAACTCTAGATCATGGGTTGGGTAATTCTTCTCGTGAATCTTAAGTTGTCTGGAGGCATAAGTTATAACCTTGTCATTCTGCATTAACACACAACCCAAACCGACTCTGGACGCATCACAATAAACCACAAAGCCTTGCGTACCCTCTGGTAAGGTCAATACTGGGGCAGTAGTCAACCTCATTTTCAATTCCTGAAAACTTTTCTCACAAGCTTTAGACCATTGAAACTTAACTATTTTCTGAGTCAACTTAGTCAAAGGAGATTAAATAGATGAGAACCCCTCGACGAACCTTCTATAATATCCAGCCAATCCCAAGAAACTCCTAATATCAGTTGGAGACGTGGGTCTAGGCCAATTCTGCACTGCCTCTATCTTTTGAGTATCAACTCTAATTCCATCACCGGAAATAATGTGACCTAGGAAGGCCACAGACTCAAGCCAGAACTCACACTTAGAGAACTTAGCATACAACTCTCTATCCTTTAGAGTTTGGAGAACTACTCTGACATGACTAGCATGATCTTTCTCATTCCTCGAATAGATTAGAATGTCATCAATGAATACGATAACAAACATATCTAAATAAGGCTTGAATACTCTTTTCATAAGGTCCATGAATATTGCAGGAGCATTGGTCAAACCAAAGGACATAACTAGGAACTCATAATGACCATAGCAGGTCCTGAAAGCTATCTTAGGGATATCACTTTCTCTTACTTTCAACTGATGATAGCCCGAACTGAGGTCTATCTTAGAAAAACAAGTGGCACCCAGAAGTTGATCAAAAAGATCATCAATTCTCGGAAGAGGATACTTATTCTTGATAGTAACCTTGTTCAACTGACGGTAATCTATACACATTCTAAGAGAACCATATTTATTTCTCACAAATAAGACCGGAGCGCCCCAAGGTGAGACACTTGGTCGAATAAAACCCTTCTTAAGGATATCTTTCAACTGCTCTTTTAACTCTTTCAACTCCGTTGGTTCCATTCTATATGGCGGAATAGAGATACGACGAGTATCAGGAAGAATATTTATACCAAAGTCTATTTCTCTCTCAGGAGGGACTCCGGTAGGATCATCTGGAAAAACTTCTGGAAACTCTCTTATTAATGGAACTGACTGAATAGGAGGTGTCTTAACACTAGAATCATTAACTCAGACTAAGTGATAGACACACCCCTTGGAAACTAACTTTCTCGCCTTAAGGTACGAAATGAAATGACCCTTAGGCACTGCTTAACTACTCTTCCACTCTATAACTGGCTCATTAGGAAACTGGAACTTAACTACTCGAGTTCTACATTCGACTGAGGCATAACAGGCATGAAGCCAGTCCATACCTAGAATGACATCAAAATCTAGCTCTTGTGATTGACAGAAATGGTGCAATCACGATAGACACTTTCAGCTAGAATAGACTCACCAACAGGTGTAGAAATACTGAAGGGCTCAAGAAGTTTCTCAGGAACAACATCAAAATTCATCGCAACATAAGAAGTCACAAAATATAGACTCGCTCCTGGATCTAGCAAAGCATAAACATCAAAATTAAAGACTTGGATCGTACCAGTGACAACATCTGGCGAATCCTCTTGCTATTGGCGACTAGTAATAGCATACAGACGGTTTCCTCCTCCGCCTGCCCCTGAAGTAGTTCCTCTACATGCAGCTCTGTCTGGTGGAGTAACTGATGAAGATTGGGCTCTATTGCCCCCATTACCATTACCTTGTCTGTTCTTTGGGTACTCTTTCATAAACTGACCATTCTGACCACACTTGAAGCAACCAGTGGAGCCATCACGACACATCCCTGAGTGGGTCCTACCATACTTAGCACATGCAGGAGTCTCATTACCTATTTGTGCAACACTACCTTGAGACTGTGCAGGTCTAGCTCTGAAATTTTGTGAATTCAGATTGTTGAACTCACATTTATTCCTTGGTGCAGGTGCACTAGCAAATGATGGAGCAGGTCCCTTTTGCTTATGTTGGAAAGAAGACCGGTTCGCATTACTCTTTTGCTGCCCGCACTCATTCTCTGATGTCTTAGCCTTCTTATTTCTAAACTCCTCTGTAACCCTCAGCTTTTCCTCCTCAACCTGTTGCACATGGATCATCAGCCTTACTATGTCCATATCCCCTATCAGCATAGTTGCCTTGCCTTCTTTACTTGACAGATGAGACAACCCAGCAATGAATAAACTCATCCTGCTCCTCATGTCAGAAACCATCTCCGGAGCATAGCGGGAAAGTTGGGTAAACTCCAGACTGTACTCATGAGCACTCATAGATTCCTGCTTAAGAGTGAAGAATTCTCGTACCTTTGCTTCTCTCAGTTCACGGGGAAATAAACACCCCATGAGTGCAATCTCGAACACAGCCCAGCTCATTATCGGTGCACCCTCAGCTCTATTCTTCTTCCATTGATCAAATCAGATTCTAGTGACACCCTTCAATTGGTATACAGCTAGTTCTACTCTCTCAGCATCAGCAACATGCATAATCTCAAAAACCTTCTGAATCTCTTCAACAAAGTTTTTCGGATCCTCAGTGACACTTGAACCAGTGAAGCTTGGAGGATTCATCCTTAAGAACTCACGGATCCTAGACGTATCAGCCACTTTCTATCGATTTTCTCTCTGTTACCCAACTTGATTGGTCACAGCCTAACTTAACATCCGGATAGCCTCACGGAACTCAACATTGGTGACCTCTCCTTGGGGTTGCACTTTAGGTGCATTAGGTACCCCTTGTTCCTCAACATTCCTTCTAGCCGGACGACCTCAAACAGCTCTTCGTGGAGGCATGATCTGAAAGACACGCGCAAGCAAGAATTAGAAAGAAACTTTTATAGAGATAAACTCTATCGCACGAAATTAGTATGAAAGAAGTGAGATAGTTCCTAAATGTTGCAGCCTCCTAATTATAGATGTGGCGCACTTCACACCGATAACTAAGACTCTACAGACATAGCTTCATAGACTCCCTAGGACTCTTGAACTCTGTGCTCTGATACCAAGTTTGTCACGCTCCGAGCCTACACCCTGGTCGGAACAGGAACTCGAGAACCATTGTTGGCCCCAAGAGAACCCTTGGCCTGGATAGACTCTCAGCGGAAGACTTACTCATCAGAAAATGTACTTAAATACAATCGTAATAAACTGTCTGAATAGATAAACTGAGAATGTTTAGAAATAACTTCAACTTAGCCAAAGTGGAAGCTCAAGTCTTATAACCAAAACAACTGAAATGCAAGACTAAAGAACTCTAGCTATCTGTCTATGAAGCCTCTAAATACTAAGAGCGATGTCGGGACAAGACCCCCGATCATCCTAACAAGTGAAATAAACAAAGCAGTAAAAGGGATCCTCCGGAAAGCAAGGAGGCTCACCAAAAGACTCTGAGTGCTCAACTGAATCAACGAAGCGCTGGATGCTGATCCTGGTTACCTGTATCTGCATCATAAAAGATGCAGGCTAAATGGCGTCAGTACATGGAATGTACGAGCATGTGATGGGAACTCTAAATAAGACATAAGCTTGAAATGGAACTGAAGAAACTTACCTTGTCTCAACTCAACTCAACTCATTTCAATATAAAGTAGTAAAAGGATGCAATATAAAGTAAAGCTTTAAAACATGTAAATAACAACTCAGTGTATTGAAAAACACACAATAACTCAGTTTGTATATGAAAATACAAGTAACTCTGTGTATATAAGAATACAAAATATCTCTGTGGGAGTTTCTCTAACCGACAACCATCACTATGAGCTATGTGATGGTACAGCATTTTGCCTCACGCTGCCAGGGTCGTCCTATACCTTGCCGGGGGTATAGAACCTAACTCACTAAGTGAATCCACTAGTCTATGCTAAAAGCATTACGGAATCATCTGAAAAGTATGACCCTTTTCTACCCATGTTGGCTACACGATTTTATGGAGACTTTGAATTATCTGAACTCAAACTTGTCCCAAAACAGTGCTCAATACTACTCCCAAAATGTAACTAGCTCATATGTTTAAAAACATAACTCTTTCTGTGGTTTGAGATTATTACTCAAAACTAGCTCGAAAGCTCTCTTGGAAATCGGTGTTTCCTCTCTTGTTTAAATGTGAAAACATTTTTTAACTCTTGGGAATACTTAGTTCCCATATAATATTTTGAAGAAAAGAACTTCACTCTTACTCTTACTCAACTCAATGCTCAAGTCTTTAAAACAAGTTTAAAACATTTGTAAAATACTTTTGAAAAGAGTTTAAGAACTCTCTAGACTTGGCTCTTAACTTTCCTTGAATTTGAATTTATGGATTCAAGGTTATGATCTCATGTTATGGATTATCTCTCCATGTTTATACGTACCTTAGAGTGTAGAAATCAACTAGAAAACATAGGTACGATTCGAGGGAACTCAAACGGAAAGAAGTGGGAAAGGGTAGAGGACCTGGCGACCTTGGCGTACTGAGTGGCGCCGGACGCCAGAGCCCAAACTACAGAACATGGGTTGGGGCGCACTGAGTGGCACGGCGCCCCAGGACCCATACTACAGAATCTGATGTGGGGCACTCTGAGTGGCGCGGCGCCCCACCCCTTTTCCCAGAAAATTGGATGAATTTTCTTGTTCATTTTTCGACCCTAATTCGTCTAAATTCGATTGGTTTCTTCCCCAAACACTTAGATTCGAATACCCAACCAAAGTATACAAGAATCTACTCAAAAAGAAACTTAGATCTCCTCAAATCATCTCAAGAACTCCTCCAAAACTCAACAATCAAGAACCCAAACTTCAACAAAATCCATCCAGAACTCAATTTCTCTACTTTCAAGAATGTAAATACGTTGAATTAAACATGATTGGCACGTGGGTGAACTAACCCAACGCTATGTGATCTCACATACCTCGTAGGGATTAGCCCTTGGCGAAATCCGCAAGCGAAACTCAAGAATGCGACGAATTTTGGCTTTTCCCCTCTTTTCTCCTCCTTTCTCTTCTTTTTTCTCTTAAAACCCTTGCGTAATTTTGTGAAGCGTAAACTGAATCAAATAAGTTTATACCCCAATTAAATTACTAAAAATGATTTTAATTAATTGTGTAATTTAAAGACCAAAATACCCTTCTAAAATCCGGTTGACTTTCCTTATCCAGAGAGCCCAACTTCAAATGGGAATACCTCCCTCATACGAACTCGAAAATTAGCAAACTAGGTGGCGTTGGAAAGATAATTCAAAGATATTTCATTTGATATATTGTAGCTCACCTAACTCATCCTATGCTGAGAGTTATGGTCATTTGAAATTGACCCAAAACTCATACTTAGCATAACTTGCCAATATTTCCAAATTTAATTATTTCCAAAAATGATTTCTTTCTAATTCTAATTATTTCAAATAGCGGGGTGTTACACTTAAGAGTAAAAACGGTTGTAGGGGTAGTTATAGGGCCAAAACGACATAGTTTAGGGGTTAATTGGGTAGAAAAAGACCAAAACATCCTTACTTAAAAACTGTTGAATGACTCATATGGTTCTAACCTACGGTCCATAGGACTTTCTATGGACTGTCCTGGTCAACTATTGAGTACTTACTAGGACTTTAAATACTGGGCAAATCCTACGAGTTGCGTCTACAGGTCGTCGACCACTCTACGGTCCGATGACTCCTTCCATAGAGTCCAAGTTTAAGTCTAAAATTTCTCTAAGTTTGGACCAATTCTACAAATCATTCCTATGATCCGTAGAAAACCCTACGACTTGTCTTGTCCATTCGTATGTCTAACATCAGAGACTTGACATTTTCAAAAATCAATACAAGTCCTACAATTGTCTTCCTATGACCCGTAGAACTTCCTACAGTTCGTAGGTGGTTTCCGTAGAACCTACCTTAGCAGAGTTTTTGTGACTTTTCCCTTTCTGATCCTACTTTTCAATTTCTCAAGTGTTACATGTATTCACTAATACAATTTATTCATTGATACAAATTGTGTTTGTTAATACAATTGATACAAATAATAACAATCAACTATACAAATACAAATGTTGAACTTGATACAATAATGATACAATTGTATTTACTGATACAAACTTATTCATTTATACAAATTTTATTCGGGTACAAATTATATTTAATTAATATAATTGTATTCATTGATGCATATACATACTAATTACATATATACAACTATCCAGCAGATATACAAATACAATCATTGATACATATACATACTAGTTAAATATATATAATTATCCAGCAAATATACAAATATAACTCGCCTCTCCTCTCTCCTCTCTTCTCTCTGCTCTCTCTTTTGGTCGTTCCTCTCCTCTCTCCTCTCTCTCTCTCTCTCGCTTGCCTCTCTCCTTCCTCTCCCAATCTCACTCGTCTCTCTTCCCTTCTAACATGTAGCTACGAATCATAATTAAGCAAATTGTAGCTATTTTTCTTGATTATGTTTCTAGTCTTAGCTATTTTTGAAATTTTCTCATTAAAAAATGAGAAAATTTCATAAAAGGCTATAGTATAGGTGTATGTTAGGTCATTCAACGAAACTTTTACTATTTACATATCATCACTATTTTTTATATATTTTTATATTGGAGTTCTAACACAATTGTATCACAGATATAATTCAGGTTGTTGCTATTTAATATGTAATTTCTTAACTGACGCGAGTATTTAATGCAAAATTTACACGGTTATACCTAATCCCATATTTCCATGCATAATTAGATATTGTATCTAACTATTTTTTTCTCTCTCACCTTTCTCTCACCTATATTATTTGTATTTCTCTTTCACATTGTGACTCCACCAATTTAGCACGATTTACTTTTAAATTTTTTTCAAGTTTTAATTAGAAATTGTCCTAAATTCACGCTTTTGTGACTATCCATATCAGATAAAAAATTTAATTAACGATAAATGTATCTATTATTTCTTCTTCCTATGGCAAGATTGTTGTTAAAGGAAAGTCGTCCAAACATAAAATATCCAAGAAGTATGTGATTTCTTTAACGTATCCATTATATCATAATCATGTATCGAAAAGATATCATTATTCATCATGTATCGAAAAAGTATCATGATACATCATCGATGACAAGTTCATCGATGTTATGGGAGAGCCAACAATGGCAATTTCTTATGCGATTGCTCGAATTTCATTGAGATATTGAGCAATGGACTTGATTCCCGTCATAAGGCGGCTGAAAGAGTCATTAAGATTATAAATACAAGTTAGACTTTTGTTGACATATTGTTGCACTAATTTTGTCCAAGCAATGTGCACAGAGGGGCAATTAGAGGGGCTATGGTAGGATCGACATACATCATTAGAGCATGACAAAAAATATCATATTGTCACCTCCATGGTTGATAGTTTGGATACGTTATAGAGGGACAAGGAAAAGTACCATCAATGTAGGAAAACAGATCATAGCCAAGGCAAAAGCATCAACTTGAGTCTTTCAAGTAACATAATAAGTGTTGTGAGCAAGCTGTATAGGCAGTTGGGTGGGTTGATTGATGGAAACAAGTAGACCTCCTTGACTCAATGGATTCATGATTGTTTAAAAAGGGGATATACCTAAGTTTTGGTTACTAGTGGTAGGATTGACTTGAGTTTGCACAACTACAGTATTGGTGTTCAAGTTGTTGTACATGGTGGTCTAACAAGAAAAAGAACGAACAGGATCGAGAACTTGTTAGAGCGTTAGCTGCTCTGATACCATAAAGATACAGAAGAATTTTGCAAAAAAAATAGACTTTATTTATTACATTGATCATCTTTAAATACATAAGGAGGGTCAGAGATTGCTACAAACAAAGGAAACTCAATAAAAAACTTTCGCATATAGCTATCATAATTAAATTAATTAATCTCCTTAGCTAAAGTTTTCATAATTACTGACCGTAGCTATATTTTTAAGTTGCTATAGCGGTGATCGGCTTTATAATTCTCTTTTATCAAAGTTTTATACAAAATTGAATTCAATTTTTTTGAAAGCTAATGGCGGTAATCTCAGCTAGGAAAAGGTATAAAATCCCTTAATTCACGGAATATTAGCTCGTTAGAATTTCCTACCAGTTATATCTTCTTCGTACAACCCAATTGATTTCATCTTCGTACATCCGATCCAATCTCGGTGACAACTTACTTTTCTCGGCTAGAAACGTATATTTGATTTGCATTAGATATGCATTGGTTCATGTTTTTGATTTGCATTCATGTAGATGAGGAACTTGAAAAAAACAGAACAATTGAACTGATTTGTATATGTAATTGTATAAATTCTCCATTAATAATTGGAGTTTCATTCTAATAGTTGTTTGTAATTGTATTCTAATAGATCGAGAATTAACTATTTTATATCCGTAATTATATAATTACTCCATTGATAATTGGAGTTTTGGTTGAAGAATCTGTTTTCAGTTGTATTTGAATTGATCGAGAGAGACGACTTGATATCTGCAATTTGAGTACGTAAATGTATAAAAGTAGAAATCAATTGTATAATCTACTGTAGTTTATGTCAAATTGTACACGTTCGTAATTGTATAAATATATTCATCAATGATTGTTTATAGACTTGTGTGTTTTTTATATGTATAATTTTACATTATTTATAGAATCGTATAAGTTGGTGTTCGTATGTGTATAATTAGACTTGATGGGATTAGTGTTTGTATGTGTATAATTGATTGTTGGGTGTAAATTATCTGGAAAAGTTGTCTGTATAAGTTAACTAATTACTTTTTTAGTTGTATAATTGACATAAATTTGATTTGTGGACTTGTATAATTTGATTGTTGACTTGTATATTTTGTATATGTATAATTTTACATTATTTATTTTTTGAAGAAGTTGTCCGTTGAATGTGTGTTTGTATATTTTTGAATTCCTGTTTGTATATGTATACATAAGTTATTTATGTCTGTAAAGAAATGTTTTCCATTGGTATTTTGGTAATAGTACATTCTGAAAAATGGAATGATGCAAACTGTTACATTGACTACGTTATCGAGGGGATAGTTTTTAGAGAAAATGTGTTTATAAATATATAATTTATACAAACAACAAACCTCAAGAATAGATGTGAAAACAACAAATATACAACAGTAGATCCGAGCTTGAAGAGTTTATACAAATAATATTATCCAATTTGAATAACAATTATACAATTATATTATTATACAACTATAGTACAGATTTGACCCAAACCAAACCCAAATACAAAGAAATATAGTAAAATGTAATTTATTTGAAAAACTAAAATGAGATTTCCTTTTACCTCATAAATATACAATTGAATTCGTATATACAAATATGAATTTGTATGAAAATATACCATAAATTGTAGATCCAAACTTCAAAAGTTTATACAAATTACCTTAACTGTTTCACCATCTTCATTTTTAGATATACAAATCTAAAAATTTGAAAAATCAAAAGAAATCTCAGTGATATACAAATACAAATCGAAAAATGATAAAATCACAAAAAAAAAAATGTAAAGAGAATTTAACTGTAAAACAGTTACCTATAAATCATGAATCACGATTGAGAGGGAATGAGTGAAAATTTCAAAATTTGAAATCAATTTTGATTGAGAGAATAAAGGAGAAAATAAGGGAAAGTGATTGAAGAGAGAGAATAGACCCATTTGTATATAAGGAAAAGAGTGATATACACGGTTATACAAATAAGAAGAACTGAAAAACGTAATTACCGAGATTAAATGGCTGCGAATGGTAATATAAACAAACATTAGCTATGGTAGATAATTAATTAGTATAAATTTGCTTAGCTACGTAATATTTCCTAAAAAGAATCAGAAGATCACAAAAAATAAGGGATATTAACAAAATATTAAAGATCTAAAATATTGCAAAATCAAAAAGAATAAAGGAAAGATATCCCCGAAATTATCTTTCCTTCTTAATATTAATTTATTAGCATGGAAGACACTTGCATTGCACGTCTTCAAAAACTAGTGTTAACTATAAGACGAACAACCTGCTACGAAAATTTAAATAATCATTGCATTGTATCTTACTTCTTTTTCTTTAATTCACAAAGATGGCACATCCTTTAAAGTACATTTGGCAAGAGATCAGAGAAGTAATCAATAACTAATCCCTGGAAGCTATCTCAAATATACACCATCTATTATTTTGTCCATTCAATATCACCCTAATCAGTAATTAATCCACAATGTAAACTAACATAAAACCAACGAAAACAAGAAGAAAAAGGGATTTACAATCAAATCTTGCTGGACTTTTCCAGCCACCAATGCACAACACCATCTGCCTTGCTTGAGAAACACAGCAGCAAGCCTAATGCCAAAACATAGTCAGACTCACCAGCACTACTTGTTTCCCGAAACAAATGTAACTAAGCAGACATTGTTTATTCAACTGTATGAACCTGAAACCACCAGCAGCACCAGCACCTGAAGCTTGATATCGCGAATGGAAATGAAGAGCAATAGTACCCGAGGATGCTAACATCACGAATGAGTCCTATTTTAGAGGCTTTATACCCTACACAGTAACATAACAAATTTTCAGCAAGAAAAGCATGTGATGCCACTACCATTGTTCAATTCAATGTTGAAATCAGAACTTATGAAGTGTGTTGATGACTAGAAGTATAAATATATTATTCTTCAATTTTCAAGATTTGAAAGGGTACTAAATTTCATCAATGAAATGAAGTCTTCTTTTTATAACCATTGTGTGAGGCCAACTTGTGTGCATCTCGACTAATTCACAGGTGCCTGCTATCTCCCACCAACACAGGTACCGATAACTTTGTCCACTAAGACTTGGATACATGGGAAGAAATCACTAAGTATTTTTGCCTCTGCTGGAATTTGAACCTGAAACCTCATGATTCTCAACTCACTTCATTAACCATTAGGCCACACCCTTGGGTGGTTGTAATAGAATCTTATGAAGTGGTAGAAACATTAAAAAGAGCATACTCATTCAATTACTAGATTGGTGGTTCCCATTTTAACTTCGTTTCATCTGTTTTAAGTTTGGTCACTTGAAGTAGATTCAACAGTTTACCTTCCTTTTATTGGTGTGATCATCTCTGTCTTCCACCTGTGAATCAACATTTATCGGGCTTTCTTTCCCCCAAGTGCCATATCTCCAAATTTAGCCAGCCCTACTTGATTTGATTAGTACACAGCTTTTTGAATGCGAGAGCACCTTGATTTACTCACATATCCACTTTATTCCCCTTAACTTGCCATAAACCCATCTTGATCACCACTTTGCCCTACTGCTTTTGGTGCTGGAAAAATCTACATCCACTGAATATTTATTCCCACTCTATATTTGCCAACTCTCCCCTTATTGCAACACCTAACACATGTTTGGAACCCCTTTATACCACAACTGAGGGTGAGAAATCAGTACTTGTCCCTCCCTCTCTTGCATATGCGGTAACATATGGGGATTATTAGAATATTACTTAAGCTATTTGTGTGAAATCTGTTATATGGCTTATTACTGTCTGCAATGTTTATTCAAAAGATGCAGATGCCTTTCCTTTTCATAGTCGTGACAATTTGAGTAATTCAAGTCTGTCCTAAAGTAGTATACAGATGTGAGAATTTCTCTCCGAGCAGGTTTGGACAATCCTTCACGGGGTAAGATTGCACCTAAATGTACTATAAGAATTCTACCCAAGAAAAATTATAAAAATGCTTTTCAATTCTTGAAGTTTATAGATTAGAGAGTTTTAAAAGATTGCTGTGCTAGGATCTAATACTATAACACAGTCAAACATTATGATGTAAAGCCTGACAGCCTGAGAACACAAGTATGACAAAGTCCAACTTAATGTTATAATGCCAAAGGACATAAGGCTGATACCTAGGGCTAACTCTGATATAATGAAGCTCTATCTCATTCTAATCAAACCCTAACCATCTATATCCCGTTACTCATCTTAAGAATCCTTTAAACCCCACAATTTGGTATTCATTTCAGCCTCTGAAGTCAGAAAACCAACCCCCAAACAGTACTGTGTGGCTCTTCAACATGAAGACAAGCTATGAGAAGTAAGATCTGTTTCATGGAGGAGAAGGCTATACTGATATTTCAACTCCACCTTACATGTCTTTCTTCCACTTTTAGGGTGATGTCTATAACTCTACAAGTGATTTGAACTGATGTTACACAAGAACGTTACACTTTTTGCATGAGCTGGAGATTATATAGATATACATACAATTAATTCAATAAGAAACTAAGCTCCAATACTTTGAGCTAAAATATCCATCTAAAGCATGCATCCATACCTTGGATACTCTGAACTCATTCACAGCCATTCTGAGATTATCATTAGATAATAGCAACCTTGATAAAGCCCCTGTGCTCAACCTGTAAAAAAAGTTCAGCAAAATAAATGTACCCTGCTTCCCAAATGACAGTACAAGATTTAAGGGATCTGTACAGGAAGCCTAGCTTGAATTGCCTTCGCCAATAAGATGAAACAAAGGATATATGGAATTACACTATAAAGCAGAACAAGTTTGACTAACTTTACAATAAAATGGAGTTTATTCCTACGAACACGTACCCCAACTTTTTTGCGGCATCTGATACCGAGCCCTCAACAGCAAAAAGTAGGTCCAGTAAAGCTTGCATTCCCTATGGATTAAAGAAGAACGACAACCAAGAAAACATCACTACATTTGGCAGTAAGACGTAATTTATATGAAGGACATGAAAAAAGGAAAAGCATACCAAAGCAAATTTAGGATTGTTTGGTCCAATTTGAGGCCCACAATTTGATCCCCTGATTGTTGATTTGGCAGGAAGAATTTGAAGCAGCTCTTGAGGAGGTGTATATGTATCAAGATCTATGTTGTTCCTAACTAGATGAAAATAATAGAAAGTATAAATAAATGGAAGCTTCTAGGAAAAGAGAACCGCATCAACATTATGACCTAAAGTACGACCTTAAACATATCAGAGGATAAAGACCAGTCCATTAACTCAACAACATACCTAGTGTATTCCCATAGAGTGAGGTTTGGGGAGGGTGGAGTGTACCCAAACCTTACCTCTATCTCAAAGGTGAGGTAGAGAGGCTATTTCCGATAGACCATTGGCTCAAGACAAAAACAGACAAGAAAAAGATGTAATGAAGTAAAAGACACAATAGGTAGTAACGAAACAACAGACAGTAGAACCAGTCCATTAATTACTTAGGAAAAAGAAACTTCACAGGAAAACCAAACTTCAAAAGTTTTTAAACTCCCAAACTATGAAAAATGTGTCCAGTTTACACTTTAAGAGTCTTCTTGGTTTGCAGTTTTGTTTTAAAATTTATAGATTTTCAAAGAAAGAGATCGAGTAGCTATTGATAAAATCTTCTGTAGCTTTTGACTTACAGATATCAGACAGCGAAAAGTTTAACCTAAACAAACAAAATATTTGTAAATTAAGCTATTCAAGTTCCTTGGTCAAACAAACATAGTTTGGCTTTGAGGCATAGTTGACTAATCGATTGAAGTTAGTCAAATTCTAATTTGACATGGAAGTAGCAAAGAGACCAAAAATAACAGAAGCTGCTTTTTCTTTATCATAGTTCAGTCAATTGAGAAATTCCCAACAATTAAGGGGTGGTTTCAGCTGTGACACAGTTATTGTACTTCGTTTTATCTATGTATTCCGTTATTTTCAACAGATTTTCACCATTCATCTACTAGAAAATCCTGTTGCTTTCTTCTACTGCTTCTTTGTATTCATAGTCGCCACCGAGCTTCAAATTTTTTTCTCTCTATTTTGTGGCACCTAAACCATAGAACTCAAGAAACTAAAGCCTGGAAGGTCAATTATCACAAAAGGAAATTTGCACTTAAACAAGCCAATTTCTCATGGTGCCAGGACATGGTCTGCCTCAAGATTAGGAAGGTGGACTCATTCCACCAATAAAAAGAAATAAATAATCTCTCATCAAGTCTCCTCTCTAGTTCCATGTATTACGTAGGTCTCACTCTGCTATAGCTCCCATCCTAATTGTACAAAAACAACTTTTTATGGGTTTCACAACTAGTAGTCCTGGCACAACTTTGCTAACTCATCAGTGCACTCCAAGCTCATCACTTGATACAATCATACAACCCAAACTCAAAACATTCTAAAACACAAAACTCAAAGTTAATAAGCATATACTACACAGCTGTTTGGCATGCCGCAGACCACAGAGATTAATTTAAGATATAAATTTGCCTTGGTTCTGGAAGAAACATTTTGGAACAACAAAGAGTAGATGGTATACCTTTAAGAGCCAGTAACGCTCGCAAACGAGATAAAGCAGACGCACGATTCATGTGTTGGGATCTATCCTCCACAGCCTAAAGAAAACCCAAAATACCCAAACAAATAAAATTCCATTTCAAAATTTAAAAAAAAAAAGGGTCATAAAAATCTACCAAATCATCAAAACCAAACCTGAGCAATAATCCCTGTTGGGCTATGCTTCAAACGCACAGCTGATTCACGCTTGTTGCGGTGCTGTCCACCAGGACCTGAAGCCTTGAAAGTGCTCAATTCACACTGCTTCATCAACTCCTCATCTGACATCAACAAATACTCTCTTCCACCAATACCCGTATCAACACTTCCATCGCCATTGGTGCTGTATTTAGCTGAAAATAACGACCCAAATTCTTGAAATTGCTCTCCAACGGGTACAGAAAACAATGACCCAATTTTCTTGCCAATTCTTGGAGTTGAGTATGAGCGAGAAATGGAGATTGAATTTGGACGATAAAAAGAAGGTGTTAATATGGAGATACTAGTTATAGTTTTAGGAAGATTTAGAAACGATTTGAAAACGAGACGAACCATATGTTAGGCGTTTGTTTTCAAACCTTGGAGGAAGTAAGCTTGTGCATCTATTGAAGGAGGATTTGGCCAATACATTCTTATTAAACTATGCCCAAATTTGAGAAGTAACAACGTGATCACATCAAATCAATCGTTATATAAAATTGGTTTTTTTGTAGTTATCTAACAATGAAATTAAATGATACAATAAAATTTAAGTAACAATCAAACAAACATTATAATTAAACCAATAATACAATACAATACCAGGCTAACAACCATCCAAAAAAGTTGTAAGTTAATTTTTAAATTATTCATCATGTTAATAGAAAATCTCCGAGTATCATTTTTGGCCAAATCTATAGAATGACTGGACTGAAATTAATTCTAGACTAATAGTATAATAATATAGCTAAAATACTGGAGTTTCAAGTATTTTTTATTTTTTTTAGTTTTTTCTTTAGATGTCACTAATAATCTCTCTATTTTAATTTAATTGACCTTTTTTTAGTCCATTTTAAAAGATCGATTCTTTCCTTTTATCATTTTTTAATTTTATTTTTTCACATGACATGTTTAAGGTCATAAAATTAAAAAAAAAAAAAAATATTTGCCCAGTGTTATAAAAGGCGGGGGCGTGAGGCGAGACATTTTATGCAGTACAGGACGAGACGTAAGTTTCGAGACATGGGGCGTAAGTCTTATGGATCTACGGTGCGTAATCTCATGTATATTCAACTTTATAATTTTATTACTAGAAAAATAAGCAAAAGTAAAACTTTCAATTATTTTACAAATAAATTTTAATAAATAACCTATAATATATAGAAAAAAAATTATGATTTTCATTTGAGAAATGTATTAAAAACCAATAATGAAGAAAACAAGTATTACAATTATTATTCGAGAAATATCATTACGCTAATAATAATAAATATGATTTAAAGTAAAAAAGGTTAAAGAAAATAAATTATAACGCCCAGGGCGTACGTTTTTACGCTCGGGGCTTACGTTTTTACTCTTTGAGCTTACACCCCAAATTCTAGGACTTATGCCCTATGAATCTACGTCTTCAATTTGCGCCCGGAGCTTTTTTTGTATGCCCTATGAATCTACGTCTTCAATTTGCACCCGGAGCGTTTTTGGTACGCCTCGCCCCAAAAAACGTTTTTATACAACAAAATTTAAAAGTTTTTATTACTTCCTTAAACTCCGTTTCCAAACAAAATAGGCCAAAAAAGAGTAAGTATTGATTTTGATTGTGTATTTTTCCGAGGTCAAATTATTTTTAAGAAATTGGCAAGAGCTTCTAATTTTGGCCAAGTAAATACTAAGTGTTAGTCAAAATAATGAAGCTTAATCTATGAATTTAATTTTATTTCTCAAATTTGGCTTGAAAATATGATCCAAAAAAGTCATCAATTTTAAGAAGTTAAATAATGTATCATTTTTAATTAAAAATGTCAGGTAGACAAAAAAAAGGAAAAAATTATAATACTGATTTAGAAATAAGCTCAGAGCCCTCTGGCAGGCCTACTAAAGGGATTTTGAGAATTGGAGGAGAAAGCTATGAAGAAGAGAAAAAAAATTGAGGAAAGGAGGAGTAATTGCAAGGTGAAGTAGAGATGGTGAAGTTGCATTAAATGTAGTAGGGGTGTTATTATTGCAATCCTTGAGGGAGGGGTGTTGGTGGGGGATTCATGGGTGGGTGAGGATGGGGTGGGTTTAAGAAAGAGTAAGAAGAGTGTGTATGTATATCTGAGTAGACGCGGATTCAGAATTCGTATCAATCTATTAAGATATTGCTCGATTTTAAATTAATAGTTTTTATATATTTAAACTAATGTCTTAATATAAATAAAAAAAATTAGACTAAAATTAGTAGGTTCGGCCAAACATGTAATATTTGAATTAATTATGTGAAAATTATGGCTAACAAACTTCTCAAAGTTTGAATTTTTTTAATTGGAGTACTCGAATGAGTGTCAAATAATTTTTGTAATTAAACAATTAAATATTATTATTTTTTATTTAATTATAAATTAGCGATGAATTCTTAAATTTTTTTTGTTAATTACGAAAACCACCCACTCATTCCTCCAAAAAATTGATATTTTTTTATTTTAAAAAAAAAAATTCTACCCCAGTTATCTAACCCTTCGCTCCAAATTTATTTGTTTATTTACATTTTTTTCGTTTTGTGTTAGATATGTACATATATTTTTAGGAATTTTTTTTTTTTATATTTGCGTATCAATTATAACATAAACAAAAAAATTTAGTTAAGAAAAAATCTTGAGGCAAGTAAAAAATATTTTTCTAAAAATGTATATATCTAAGAGTAAGGTAGGGTTGAATTATTTTTTAAAAGTATAATAACATTTAAATTATTATTTGAAGCGACGGAGGGGGGATGAAGTAAAAAACTTTTAAAATTTTTTTAAAAAAGAAATAAAAATTGGGGGGAGGGGGGGGGGCGGACGGTGAGAGGAAGTTGGTGGTGGAGTGGAGTAAGAAAAATGTTTTACATTTTATTTTATAAAAAAATATTATTTTTTTGGGATAATAGTTCTTTAATCTTTAATCTTAACTAATACTAATTATTTATTTAATTTTTGTCAAGGTGAAATGTTTTGTCCATGTGGAGTGTAAGGTGACAATTTTATTTAAATAAATGGAAAAGGCATAAATTTCCCCCTAAACTTGTCTTGAAAAGTCAGTTACACGCTTAAACTATTATAACGACCTATTACACACATTTACTATTTAAAACTGAATTTAATACCACCCTGAGACGTGTAACACCACTCTCACAACATATAGTGTATTACACTCGCTGCCACATAAGCACTACGTCAGCGCCACGTCAGATTTTATAATTTCTTATATTCTTTTTGTTTTCTTTTCTTTATTAATTAACTTTCTTTTTGTTAGCTCTATTTTACACTAATTAATCTCTAATTAATTATTAAAATTCTCTAATAATTATATCTTCTTTATCACTAAATCCCACCCACTTTATCTCTAATCTTATCGAAAAAATCATTCATTTGATTTATATCACGATTTTTTTTGTCTTCTCCGGCAAAGAACAACCAACCCATCACCACCATAAGTCCACCTCCATTCGTTCTTCTTTTCCGACAAACCATTAGCCACCAAACAATCACCTAAACCACCACAAACAGCCACTCAAAATTCAAATCAATCACCGAAAAACACCAAATCAGACCTCATTACCTTATCCCTTTGCGATTTTATTCTTTTGATTTCTTTTGCAGGTGTGTCGGCGAGCTCAAAGCTTCAGCCATGGCTCCGATGAAGTTCCAAAGAGCTCCACACTTCCAGATCTGAACAACCAACAACACCAGTACTACACTATCGTCGTTGTGAATCTTTGAGGTTGTGATGAAAAATAAAAAGTTGTGATGAAAATTAAAGAATGAAGAAGAAGAGGGTAATGGATGGGGAAGGAAGATTTTGATTTTTAATTTTTTTTTTTAACTTTAATTTTTTCTTACGTGCTAAGTTTTTTATTTATTTTTTATTATTTTGCCACGTCAGCTTTAGGGAGTAAATAAATTCACTTTTAAGTAGTAAATGTGTGTAATAGGTCGTCATGATATTTTAAGTGTGTAACTGACTTTTCGGGACAAGTTCAAGGGTGAATCTATGCCTTTTCTCTTAAATAAAAGAGAGAGTGTGGTACACACACCATGAAGAGAGTGTAATATAAGAGAGAGGTGTGTTTCTCAAACTAATAAGTGATAGTTTATATATGAAATTCACACTTTCAATAGTTTGGGTATGAAACTCAAGAAAATGAGATAATTTAGATGTGTTTTTGACACTTATTTCTTAAATTTGCAACACTTTCTTACCGCAACTTATGAGTTGTTACTCTTTTAATTTTTTATGTTTTGATTTTTAATAGCATATAGAAAATTCAAGTATCATTTAAAAATTATCATTTGCAATACACAATTTGTATTAAGTATTTGAAGAAAAACGTGTAACG
Source organism: Solanum etuberosum (assembly GCA_029582245.1). Lineage (NCBI taxonomy): Eukaryota > Viridiplantae > Streptophyta > Magnoliopsida > Solanales > Solanaceae > Solanum > Solanum etuberosum. The sequence continues at coordinate 39,205 of JAJONR010003796.1, forward strand.
AACATTCTCAAATACTAGTATACTTATATATGCCTACTGTAAAAGTAAATAATTGCAAATATTTAATTTTTTAAAGGATGTTGGTTCTTGATTTATATTCATAAAGATAATTAATTAGTCAAAATTTATGATGTGAAAGACCCTAAACAAGTATGTGAGTCTCGATTTAGTAATTTGTGCATTCTGTTGAAGTAATAAAAGATTTTGACTGCACACGTGCATCTAAATCGTGTGAAATAGTCTAAACAAGCATATGCAATTCATTTTTTATAATTTGTGCATTCAGTTTAAACTAATCCAGTGAAATAGTGAAACAGATTAAATATGCACGTGTAACTCAATTGACTATGCACGTGTAAAAATGACTTAACTATGCACGGATGAAGTAGTGAAGAAATTGACTATGCACGTGTGAATTGTGTGAAAATGCTGAAACAAGTGCATACAATTTAAATTTTGTAATTCGTGCATTCAATTCAAAGTAATCTGGTCAAATAATGAAAGAGATTAAGTATACATGTGTAACTCGATTGACTATGCACGTGTAAAAGATATAGACTATGCATGAGTGAAGTAGTGAAAAAAATTGACTATGCACATGTGAAAGAGCCTAAACAATTCTTGAGGAGGGATATTGGTGTGTGGGGGGGGGGAGGGGGGGGGGGCATATCGAGGGGGGGGGGGGGGGGGGGGGCTCATGAAAGAGTAAGAAGAGTGTCTATGTATACCTGAGTTATAGGTGTTGAGGCGGATTCAGAATTTGAAGCTTGATTATGACTAGGTTCAGAATACGGGTTAACTTTTTATGTTGTTTGATAAAATTTAGACTAAAATTACTGGATTCAATCAAAACGTAATGTTTGAATTATGTGAAAATTATGGCTAACAAACTTCTGGGAGTTTGAAATTTTTAATTGGAGGGTCCTCGAATTAGTGTCAAATAATTTTTATCGTTAAACAATTAAAAATCATTGATTTTTATTTAACAATAAACTAGTGATGAATTATTAAAGATTTTTTTGTTAATTACTAGTATTGTAGAGAGGGATTAACGACGAATTTCATAGTTAATTCTTGTTTTTGGTGTACCTATTTACTTTTTACTCTATTTTCATGAATTGTGAAAACATGAATATACTTATTTATGCCTAGTTTAAAAGTAAATAATTGCAAATATTTAGTCTTTTTTAAGGATATGTTGGTTATTTATTTTAATTCATAGAAATAGATGGTCAAAATTTATGATATGAAAAAGTCTAAATAAGCCTTCAAAATTTGATTTTTGTAATTCATGCATTCTATTGAAGTAATCAAGAGAAGTAATGAAAAATATTCACTATGCACGTGTATTTGAATCGTGTGAAAGAACTTAAACAAACACATGAAATTTAATTTTTGTAATTCATGTATTCAGTTCAAACTAATCAAGTGAAATAGTGAAAGAGATTAAGTATGCATATGTAACTCGATGGATTATGCACGTGTAAAAGAATTGACTATGGAAAGAAATTGACTATGCATGTGTAAAGTAGTGAAAGAAATCGACTATACACGTGCAAATCATGTGCAAGAGCTGAAACAAGTGCATGCAATTTTATTTTTGTAATTTGTGCTTTAAGTTCAAACAAATATGGTGAAATATTGAAAGCGATTAAATATGCACATGTAACTCAATTGACTATGCACGTGTAAAAGAGATTAACTATGCACATATGAAGTAGTGAAGAAAACTGACTATGCACGTGAGGATGTTGAGGCGGATTCAAATTTTTTAAAGCTGAAGTATGACCAGGTTCAGAATTCGGGTCAATCTATTACGATGTTGCTCGATTCTAAATTAATAATTTTTATATATTTAAATCTATGTCTTAAGATAAATAAAAATTTAGACTAAAATTATTAGATTCAGTCAAACACATAATTTTTGAATAAATTATGTGAAATTATGGCTAACAAGCTCCTCGGAGTTTGAAGGATTTTAATTGGAGTACAAAAATTAGTATCAAATACTTTTGTCGTTAAACAATTAGAGATTGTTTTTTATTTAATAATAAATTTGCAATGAATTGTTAAAGAATTTTTATTAATTACAAATATTTTAGTGACAGATTAATGACGCATTTCATAGCTAATTCTTATTTTTAGTGTACCTATTTATTTTTTACTATATTTTCATGAATTGTGAAAACATGAATATATTTATGCCTGAAAAATTAAATAATTGCAAATATTTAGGTTTTTTAAGGACGTTGGTTATTTATTTATACTAATGAAGATAATTGGTCAAAATTTATAATGTGAAAGAGCCTAAACTTGTATGTGAAACTCAATTTTTATAATTTGTGCATTCCGTTGAAATAATCAGGTGCAGTATTGAAAGAGTTTAACTATGCACGTGCATCTGAATCGTGTGAAAGAGCCTAAACATGCATGTTCAATTTAATTTTTGTATTTCGTGCGTTCAATTTACTAATCCAGTGAAATAGTGAAAGAGATTAAATATGCACGTGTAACTTAATTGACTATGCACGTGTAAAAGAGATTTGACTATGCACGGATGAAGTAGTGAAATAAATTGACTATGTACGTGTGAAGCCATGTCAGTAGTGTTGACACTAAATTTTGGTCCAATATTTTTAAAGTTAATATTTTTTAGTATTTAATTCGTTAAATAATTCAAAGTACATATTTTGCGATTTTAATACAATTTGTTGATAATTATCTTTATTTCTCAAAATATTAGGATTTTTATCGGTTAATTTTGATTATATTATTTTTGTAACAACCAGTTGAATATGTTGTGAATATTTGTTCGGTTTGATTAAGTTATTATTTTTGTTAAATTGCACTTTTTACATGTCATTCATTTTATTCGTTCCATTTGTTTATACTCATTTTATTTGTTACTTTTATTAAAATTCATTTTTGTGTGTTTTAGCGCATTCTAGAAATACAGTTAAATATGAATAAAATTTCATACATAGATATTTTATTAACCAGTGGTTTTAGCCCCCAAGTTTTAAGATAATGATATTGTAGACGATTTTCACTTTTCTATTTAAAAGCAATAGCTTTGTCATTAAGCTAGAGATGGTGAAATATTTTTAGATTAGGGTTGAAATTTTTTATTTTTTTATTCATGAAAGGAACTATTCATTAATTTTTCAATTGCTCCATCTTCTCCGACCACCTCCCCTTACCAGACCTCAACAGTCACCATCGCTCCTACCAGACCAACCACCTGAAACCGACGCCAACAACAACAAAACAACCACACAACCAACCAGCGACCACCGGAGAAATCACCTGGTGGTCATTGTCAAAAAATAAATAAAAAAATAAAACGTTATCATTGTCAAAAAATGAATCTAATTTGTTTTTGTTTTATATTTATGATTTGCATTTTTTGACAATGATAACTTGTTAATTTTTTATTTACTGTTTTTTAGATCAAGAAGAAACAATCTCGTTGGTGTTCGTATGTTAATCTTAATATATTTGTTGATATAAAGAATTTGATTTCCAAAATTAATAGTCTTCTTTTGTTTAAAGAGTCGACTTTTGGATATCTTTTAGATTTACCACAAATGAAAGTTCAACTTCAGATTATCAGAAGCTTGGTACATCATAAGTCGACTGATGATGACGATGACAGATTTTTGTTTAACTTAAATGACAAATAACTTGAGTTTGGACTTAAGGAATTTAGGATAGCTACTGGGTTGATGATTTTTGATCATGATCCTAAAAGTACATCAAAGCTCATGAGTAGTTACTTTCTGAATGCTACTGATAGGATGGTGAAAGCTGATTTTTAAGGATATTTAATGAAGATGGGTTGATTAGGTCGGAAGACATGTTTAATATGACGATGATTTATTTCATCAGTACATTTATATTGTCATCTCCACCAAACAATTATGATGTTCCAAAAGATCACTTTCTATGTGTCGAGTCTGGATAGTACAGTACATACCCTTGGGGTAATCTGTCATTTTTTCAACTAAGGGATTCAATAACGAGTCAAATGGCTAAGCATCCAAGTTATGTGAAGTTTTTTGGGTTCCCACTTGCGTTGCAAATTTGGTTTAACGAATGTTGCAACAAAGTTGATGAATCAATCTTCATTTGTACATGTCATGTTACTCCGCGCATCTTCAATTGGGACATTTCAAAAAGCATGATTTATTTCGAGCACCTTAAGAAAGGCATGTTCAGAAAATATGACAATCATGTAATACAAATTTGTTAGTTACAATTACTTAAGTTATTATTTCTATGTTTATACTTATAATTATTATTGTCATGATAGTATATGTTATGTTGATGGATGATGAACGTGCTGTTATTGAGATGGAAAACCTCAATGATCTGAATGATTCAACAAGTTGAGAAAACCTGGAAACATAAGGCAGTCTCACAGTGACACAAGAAAGAATGAAAAGGAGTTGCCTTACAATCCTTCACATTATGTTGGTGTTGATTCGAGTTTAACAAGTAATGAAGATTTCCAGAAGCTGGCTCAAGAAGTTGTTAAGGTTTCATTTACTGTTTATATTTTTTATATATTATAGTAATATTATTTGTTTTTTGTTATGTGCGTGATGAGTTGAATAAATTTGAGAAAAACGTAGATGCTCAGTTTATTGAAATGAAGACTTTTTTTTATGCATCATTGAAGAGATAAAATCTCTTCAACAAATAGAGATGCAGATGCTCCCAAAGGTTAGTATAATACTGTTTTACATGTTTCTTTTTGGTTAAAATATTATCATGTTATTTATTTAGTGTGTTCGACCATAAAATATATTTGGTTGCTATGTTAGTATACAATATGATGTGTCTTTCTATATCAAATGTCATAGAGTGGATCTTGAAAATTATAATAGGTTAATATACTGGTAAGTTGTAGTAACTGATTAGATCAAATGATGGTATACACAATTATTATTCAGATTGTAAGTTAGTATAAAAGATTTGGTATAGAAAGTGTTGATAGTATGAAAGATTGTTTTGTAATTTATTATTCTTCAAGTCAGATTTCAGTTATATGTTGTGTTGGTATATAGCTCTGTTTATAATATTTTGTTGGTGTCAAGTCAGAATACGGGTTTTCATGTTTTTTTTTTGTTGGTAAAATTATCTACTGTTATATTGTTTTTAGTCAGTTTATCTACTATGTTGGGTCACAAAATATATTTGGTTGCTATGTTAGTATACAATATGATGTTTTTTATATCAAATGCGATGGTATCAAGAGAGTGCTGATGGTATCAAAGCCTGGCTTGTAATTTGTTATTGATCAAGTCAGATTTCAATTATATATTTTGTTGGTATATAGCTTTGTATTTAATATTTTGTTGGTGTGAAGCCAGATTATAGTAGAATACTGTTTTTCATGTTTCTTTGTTGGTTATAATGTTCTCATGTTATTTATATAATTTATTTAGTGTGTTGGATCATAGAAAGTGTTGATGGTATCAAAGCTTATTTTGTTATTCATCAAGTCAGATTTCAGGTATTTATGAAATTAAATGTAGTCATGATATTGTTTCTATCGGATACAGAGACAAACATGGTGATGACTATTGATCAGCCTATTACAATAATAAAAAATTTCAAGATATTTATGCAATACCAATTGAAGTGGTGTTACTACCACATGCAAGACGACAATCAGGGAGACCACCAAAATACGATTGTAAGAAGGAATTTAACAAGTTAAAATCAAAAGGTCTAAAGTAACTTGTAGTAAATGTGCTACAACGGAACATAACAAGAAGACTTGTACGAAATTTTCACTTCAAAATTAACATTGTAAGTTTTTTAAATTTTTATTTAGACGAATAATTTTTGCAATTGAATATTTATTGGTATTAACTATTTTGCAATATTATTCGTTAATGTTATTCGTTCTAGTATTCATTAATGGTATTTATTTTAGTATTGATAACTTATTCATTGTCAGAAACTTGATTTTTTTATGGTATAAAATGTTCTTTTGACGAAAATTAAATGTTAAAATAGTTTCATTGGTATATTTGAATGTATGTTTTATAATAATTGTTGGTGTAATGTTATTTAGATAGTTGGTACTTGGTACAAGTGTTTGTATACTGAATGGTTGATTATTCGTTGAAAATATGGTACAAATTTATGATATTTATTGGTATATATTGAGTTATATTGTTAGATTAAAACAAATTTATACATCTTAAGAACAAAATTATTTAAGAATTAGTACGGGATATTTAATGGTATAAAATTACCTATTAATATAAGAGTAGTGTTGTATTATAATTTAGATATATCAAATTATATAACTTAAAAAATGAGTACTGATTTGAAATGGTAAGTTACAATTTAAATATATCAAATTGTGAAAGTTAGTTTTTTTTATGGTATATAATGTTCTTTTGGTGAAAATTAGACGTTAAAACTTAAAATAGTTTCGTATATATTGGTATATTTAAAGGTATATTTTATAATAATTATTTCAATAATTGGTATAAATATTTGTATATTAAATGGTTGAATATTCGTTAACAATACGATACAAATTTGTGATATTTATTGATATATACTGAATTATATTATTAGTTTAACACATACTGTATTTATATAAAGAATAAAATTACTTAAGAAATTATACGTTATATAAAATTACATATTAATATAAAAGTAGAGATATATTTCAACTTAAACTATATCAAATTATATACCAATTTTAAAGATGATTCTGTAGTGCCTATTGATACCAACTGGTGAGGTTATACCATATTGAACCACAACAGTTATGACTAAGAATAAAATCTATTTAAAGAAGGACTACAAACTGAAAGACGATAAAAAATAATTTTCGGATTGATTGAATAAAAAGTGAAGAGAGAGAAAATTATGATTTTTTAAAAGAAATAGCTTATCCGTCCCAAAAAATCAGCACACTAACCCCCCTCCCCCACCTCTACCCCCTCCACCCCCAAAAAAAAAAAGAGAAAAAAGTGGTATAACATGGGTGTGTTTGGTATGAAGGAAAACTTTTTCCAATTTTTTCATGTTTGGTTGAGTAAAATATTTTGGAAAATGTTTTTCAAATCAATTCATTTTCTTCAAATTTAAGGAAAATGATTTCCCTTACAAAATTAAGAAAAACATTTTCCAAAACTTTCCTCTAACTTCAAATTACAATTTTTTGTTGAAAAATTCAATTTTGTTTGTTGAAAAAATCAATTTTTTTTGTTGAAAAAATCAATTTAAAGCTTATTTCAAAAAAATATTTTTCAACTTCAATTTTTTTATTTTTTTGGG